>BHFT01024356.1:0-17675 GCA_004320025.1 Laticauda laticaudata
TTTTGCCATAGAATCAATCATTTAAAAGGAAATTGGTAAGAACCTTTATAATGGAAAAAGGTGACTCAAAAGTATTGCTGGAACTGTGTATCTGTGTATAAAGTTCATAGCCATACAGTTCCTAAGCACAATGCCTTAAGACAGGGGTGTCAAACTCAAGGCCCGGGGCCAGATATGGCCTGCATGGTGCTTAGATGTGGCCCACAGGGCCACCCTGGCCCATGGAGCCTCTGCTAGCAAACCAAAGCTCAGGTGGGCCATGGGTGCCCGCCCGAGCTCCGTTTTCACTGGCAGAGGGCTGCAGGAGGCTGTCGCTGCCGAAAACAGAGCTCGGGCATCTGTTTTCGCTGGCAGAACACTCAGGCCATTACAGGCACCCAGATATGAATGACATCAAGTTGGCCATGCCCCACTGCAGCCCCCTGAAGTCAAACACAACCCTGATGCGGCCCTCATTGATATCAAGTTTGACACTCCCTGTCTTAAGACCTCAATTTGACTTTATCTGTATTTATTTTTCTGTAGACTCTTCAGGATCAGTTTGGTCTTGTGGTGAAGGCACCAGGCTAGAAACCAGAAATGGTGAGTTCTAGTCTTGCCTTAGCCATGAGAGCCAACTGAATAACTTTGGGCCAATCGTTCTCTCTCAGACCAACTCACCTCGCAGGTTTTTGTTGAGAAGAAAACAGGAGAAGGAAGATCTGTTGGATGTGTTCACCATCTTGAGTTATTTGTCAGAAATAATAAAGGTGGGATACAAACAACAGAACAAAATAAAATCTGATGCCATTAAAATGGGTTAAACTACTGGTCTCAGAATTCCCCATCAATGTGGTACATGGACATTTTCAGAATACTGACAGATTAAAAAAATGGATTTTCTTATCTCAGCAAGGGTTGGAAAAAAAGAACTTTTCATGGTTCCTGAGGAACCATGTAGGCATCTCTAGAAAAACAAATCCAGAAAAAAGGATATTTGAAGAAGAGCAGCAATGGGGCAGGATGTGAGAATACTGCATTTTCCATGATCCCCTGGTGTTGCACAGCAGGTTGCTAGCCAGGGAATTTGGAAAGCAGGGAAAATGGAGGGAAGGCATAAGTCTTCCTGTGTGTTTGCCAGGAAAGTGAAAAGAAGGGGATTAGAAGTTTGATTAGTCAGGTTGGCCAAAGGCTTTTTGGAGCTAGCAAGGAATGTTGGAAAGAAGTCTAGTAACTCAGATTCTTTGAAAGTTTGCTTTTCATTTGAAGTGGCAGGACATTCTTCTGATTGCATAATTGGGTGTGATCAGTCACAAAATACCCATATATCTGAAGCTGAGCTACCTCTGTCGAATATTTTATTTTCTAAAAGAGGGTTTTGGAGAAATATAATTTATGTTTGGAGCTAGTGCTTTGCTTTACAGCACATAGTTAGATCCTCCTCCTCCTCCCCCTTCCCCTTCTCTTACATAGAATTAAAAATGAATTTAAATTTGGCAAAAAGCAGGGAGCTTTGTAGGCAACAAGGAACATGTTGGTAGAAGCACCATTTCCTGAGAACAGTGTTGGGGGCCAATGTTTCTAAAGATATTAAAAGCTGGAAACCAAGCTTGCAGTTGGTTATCCTAACATTTCCTCCCCCTTATAAGACAGTGCTCCCTGTTGCCAATTGTCATCTTTCCTCCGTCCAGAAGAGATATCTCAAAGGTCTGATGGGGAGTGGTCTATGCTGAGGGAGGAATGTATGTTGTTTTTTCTTGACTTTGTATTGAAAAAATTGAATGTTCTCAAAGTGATGCTCCCTGTCCTCCCTTGTGGGTGAAGCCTTTTGCTACTGCTTACAGCTTATCCAAAACATGCCAAAGGAAAAGAAGTAGCTTTTTGGAGATAATGAAATATTAGCCAAGAACAAATTGCCAAGTCTGTTCAGTTCTAATTAATTCAATTTCAATAGCGTCTTGGGCATTTCAAATCTGTCAGTAATATTAGAAGGTCTTTCTTCCATAAAATCTTAAAATGTTTAAATGTGATGAAATAGAAGAAAATGCACACACACTCAAACTAAAGACAGATTGTAGAAAGTTATTGCCTGAAATCTTAATATTCTAAGTGAGGGATGTCAAACTCATGGGCCACGGGCCGGATGCATCACACGTCAGTTTAACAAAGGGAGGGAAGTTACAATATGTCATGTGACTACAATGTATCATCAGGAGTTTGACAACCCTATTCTAGGACAACCATAAGATGAGAGCATTAAAAATATTTGAATGCAATATTTCGGGAGTCAGCTTTAAACCTGCATAAATCCATCAGATCCTCACTAGATTCTAGAACTGGTCCAATTCACATTTCTTTTTTTTTGTCTTTTCCTTGCTTTTCTTTTGATTCAGCCTACCAATGCTTTTGTTTCTTCATACAATTTTTGCTGCAGCAGTTTCATACCTGGGCAGAAAGGGAGCAGGGGAATGGCCATGATGTAAGGTAACTAAGGCAAATATTTTAAGCAATTGGAACTTGTTTCCTTGGAGAATCCAAGTAACTGTTGCAAGTTTGCAAAGTCCCATTGTTGTTCCCCTGTACAGAAGAAATGAGTATGTATTCCAGATCACCTACCTTAAGGCCCTGTCACACTGGCCGACGGATGCAAAACATTTGTAAAAAGGACACAGCGGCCGAGAAAAATGTTCCTTTCGTGTTATCTTCACTCTTCTCAAAAGGCGAAAAAATTGCATACCTGGAGCGGACAATCACGGAAAGGACACCGGAGGGGGGAGATGTCAAGGGCGGATGGAAAGCGATGCGTCCCAAAGCCCTACGAGGATGGAAGCAGATGGTATGTGGACAGGCATCAATCTTGCAGGCTAATCCGGTAGGATGAGAAGACGAGCGCAAAGCGCATGCGGAAACGGAAAGAGCGATGCAGAGCGACAATCGGAAATGGAATGAAGCGGATGCACAGCGATGCCGAGCGGGAAGCGGATGCACAGCGGAGCCCTAGCGAAGCCGAGCGGATATGCTAGTGTTCACTGCGCATGCAGGAGGATGCATTGCGCATAGCACCCGCGGATATAAAGGAAAGCAATTCCCAAGCAGGTAACATTCAGACGAAAGACCTGCTTCCAAGACACAGCTCTCCAGCTTGCCTGCAGCCTGCCTGCCTGCCAGCCTGCCTGCCTGCCAGCCTGCCAGCCAGCCGAGCAACCCCAAACCATGGGAAGAAGAGAAAGCCTCAGCCATCTGCTGCACCTGGAAAGAGGACGCACTCTCCACCCTGCCACTCACTCATGCTTCTCTGGCTTCTGCAGCACAGGCTTGCCTCTTCTGGGCTGGGGCACTTTGCTGCTTCTGCTTCTGGAGGAGTTGATGATGCTGCTTGGAGTGGTGCTTCTGCTGATGCTTACTCTGTGCTATGCTGCTTCTGGTGTGGTGCTTCTGTTGTGCTTACTTGGTGAAGCTGCTTCTGGCTGGTGCTTCTGCTGGTGCTTACTCTGCTGAAGCTGCATCCTATCCTGCTGGTCCTGCTGGTGCTCGACCTGCGTGCTCTGGTCCTGGTCGCTGTGCTCCTGGTTCCTCGCTGTCTGCTGGTGCTCTGCTACTGCTGCTGGGCTGCTGGGGGTGTGTGAGGAGCAGCCCCAAAAACTCGGAAGCCCCTCTGATGAGGGCCCCATTGTGTCCTGCCAAGGAGGGAAGAGGACTAATCAACGCGACGAAGGAGAGGAGGCAATACTCCATCAAGGAGGAAACATGAGGATGAGGTGCTGGAGTGGCTGAGAGAGAATGAGTATCTATGGCAGAAGGGACACAGGCCTCTATAGGATAACAAAAAGGAAGCAGGCTGCTTGGAGAGAGAAGGCGGAGAGCCTGGCTAACACTTGAGAGGTGCTCCTCGGCTGGGAAGCACATGGACACCTGTACGGAAGCTGCACCTCAAGAAATCTGGCCAGGCGCAGTCAAGCTGTCGACACGAAACTACTCATGGCCAAGTGCAGCTTGCTGGAGGTGAAGATCTGCCACCAGAGAGAGCCCTCTGACAACCTCTCTCTCAGGCAGCCTGCTGACAGTCAGTCTCTTCCGCAGAGAGTCAGCTCTGTCTCAGACAGGTGTCTGGAGCGTGCACGATGGAGAACCCCCCAACAGCTGTAACTAACCGTGGCGGAGCACGTGGAGACCCCCCTGATCAGTGGAGAAAGGAGACGGCACTTCCACCACAGTCCAACCCTGTATCACCCCCAGCTCTACACCCTCCACAGAAAGCAGAAGAGGCAAACCGGAGGACAGAGCCCACACTGTCCTGCTGGAGATAAGAGACACATCAGGAGCAGCGTAGATTCCTCTCTCGCTGTACACACCGACTCCTCACTCCTCCAACCACAAGCCCTTCCTCACCTATGTGAACCAGACCCCTCATAGACATAGCGGAACCCCAGTACCAGTGGTGAAGGACAGGATCACCGATCTGCTTCACAACCCTCCAGATCCAGATAACCTGCTTCCACCCAGTCCAGTCTGTCTCCACCCAGGTGATGTCACTCCCATTCCAAGCTATTCCACAGCCCTCTCACCTACAGGGCTACGGCACAGGAGTGTCCAGCAGCACAGGAGCAGCCCTTCCATCCAGGCCAGTCCAGCACTCAGTTACTCGGATGCCACCGTTGCCACCGTTCCACTGATGCCACCAATGCCACCATGCCACAGATGACTGATGCCAGTCCTCACCCAGCTGCAGACCAGACAGCCCATCATACACTGCTCCTTCCTCACCCCACAGCCAAGCCCGGCCTCAGTACATCTGTTCATTGGTACTGAGGGCTGACAACCCCCCATGGCATGGATGAAGGAGCTCTCATATCACGGGGCTGAGCCAGCTGTCTGAGACTTCTCCACAGACTCTTGCACTTGATTCCACCGATAACCCGTCCCGTTGTCCTCTTGGGGCCAGGCACCCCTAGTGGTCTTCAGACCACGCTCCACGCAGCAGCCACCTCCACAGCACCTTGGACCACATCTTCACAGCCCTGAGCGGCACAACCCTCCGACATGTGATCCCACAAGAGCAAGACTGTGTGCCGTCTACCTGTTGATAGTTGACACTGACTTGGGTCATTTTTTTTCTTTAGCAGAGCTGTGTTATTAATAACAATTATCTTTGCCTTCACCAAACAACACTTGCTTCATTTATTTTCTTCAATAAACGTCTTGGTGGAACTTAGAAAATTGTTTAAGCCTTGCATGCTTGTGGTTCAATGGGTAAGGAATAGCATGGGATGGCAGGGATCCTTTGGGATGGTAGGATAGCAGTGGGAGGGCAGATACCTATTGGATGGTAATAGTGCTGTGGGATAGATAAACCTCCAGAGGCAAACATATGGGACTGTATGATCCACCCCTCCCAGGTGGCCACACCTATGCCCTTATAATCACAACAATTGAAACATTGATCCACACATTGCATAAACCGAACTCTATGTGAAACCCTTCATTGTAGCCCACCCACATACATGGCCCAATCTCATTCAGCTGGTGATGAGACAGGCTGAAGCATCATTAAGCCACTATCCATCCTGTCTTGCCATTCCACTGCTCAGCTGGTGAGTTTCACCAGTGTTTCAGGAGGATTGCGCTGCTTCTTCTTCAACTTTGTAGATTGGCCTTGCACATCCCTCAGTGTCTATCAGTTCGCTCTCTTGTGCCTCCTTCACCCAGCTACCATGTCCCCATGCTTTATTGGACGTCCACAGACCTGTTCTGCATAGACTGTTGGTAGCGGGTTGCAATAGAGAATTGTTGCAGGAATCAGCAAGCTTTCACGATCCTTCTTCATGGTCTCGGGCGAATGCTTGCATGGTGGTGAGAAGGTACCTGAGAACTTGTTGGCCAGGGATGCCAAAAGGCGTTCTCCTACCACACCCATCTTGGCCCGAAGATCAGCCTGAGTTGAAGTACCTCTCTTCACGCGTTGAGGCATCGGAGAGTGTATGGGCTTCATGAAATATGGTTTGCTAGGGAGAAGCGTTCAACCCCACTCCGATGATGAACGATAGGCATCCATCTTGCGTGTCGTGGGGCAGGGCTCTGATCTGGAAGCCCATTGCAGAGGTTGTCCATTCCAGCCCTCCTTGAGGTCAACTGGCCGTTGTATTACTCTGGGCATCTGAAGCTGACTCTTGCCACTGAAGCCCTCAAGTACAATGAAACTTGTAGTCAAGTCATCGACCATCAGGCGAAGAGGATGCATGCTGAAGAATGCACCTGTTAGTTGTGATAAGGGCACCCCACTTGGCTGGAGCTTATGGCAGAGGCCCACGTGACTTCTCATCTATGGCTCCAACGGAGTGTGGGGATAGTTACCACCTCTGATACCACTGCTCTGCAACTTTCTTCCAGCCATCTACAGTGGAGGAGCACTGGAGGAGCTCTACCAGGTATTCTTCGATGATAGGCCTGCACCACCATCTCCTGACCACAACCTGATGGTGTTGTGGCACCCCCAGCCATAGCCCATGCTCCTGTAGGGGTACCCTAGAAGCACAGGTGCTCAAGCAGCCCCTTGATGCCCAGGGTCCAGGCTGGGCCAGAGGTTGGTGCTCCAGCTTGGTCAACCCTGGGTGTCAGCCCACTCACAACTTCATCATAACATGCTGGTCCCGGAGGGCAATCCTCAGATGAAGTTCTGGAATGCACGAGGGAATCATTCGTTCCTCAGCTCCACCAACACTATAACTATCAGTCCATACTCTTCTCTTCTTCACGATCCATCTTCGGACCAGACGCTCTACGACCATCCTGCTTCTCAGTGAGATACAGTTGAAAGAGATGGCTACGCACTGTTGCAGAATGATGTGGCTACCAAAAGAGTGTGTTACAATCCCGGTGCGTGGACCATACTGATTCTGTGAAGAGGAAGTAGCCAGATGAAGCTCGAGGTCTGCACACGCAGGGCTGCTGGCACTGAAATGAGATCCAATGTGAGTTGCTTCCCCCTTTTTATAGGCAAGTATTAGTTTTCCAACTAATGTGGTCCTTTATGCATCACAGCATCCTCATAGATCATCCTAATATCGAGATAGGTCCCCTCTGACACACCATTTTTATTCCATTTAAATGCTTTCTTTTGGCAAGCTGGGCATCCACTTCATACATATTCCCTCGTGCTAACAGCTTGTGTCCGTTCGGTCCGCTTCAAGCTTCCTCCCACGGTCCTTTTTCCGCTGGCGCGGATTGCAGTGCGTGGATGGCAGCGATTTCCTCGCGCATCGGGAATGCGTAACGGATGACGACAATGCAGAACGGATGTCCCGTATCCGCAGCGGATGCAGAATTGACGGCATATGATACATTTTCGCTCAAAAGTAGTTTAGCAGCTCAAAATTTTTGAGCGACATGGAACCTCACCTCATCGACAGATCTGACTGAATAGAGCAATGGAACCTCAGTCGACGGATGCTGGACGGATAGAGAGGAAGAAAAACGGACGCAGTGAGTACAGAACGGATGCATAGCGTTAACCAATGGATGGCAAGTGTTTCTCTCCCTTTTACATCCCCTTTCCATCCGTTGGTTCAGTGTGACATGGGCTTTACTTGCTTGGTAAGATGGAAGAGTTTTTTACATTATCAACCTAATCAGTTTTGTGCTTTGATCTGAGTGCTAGCTTACACTTTTTGTCAAACACTAACATGTTTTTGGGCCAGTTTGGAACATTGCCATTAACTTTTCAAAGGCAAATGCAGGCAGAAGAAAAATGTAGCAGTAAGTAAAAGTAAAACATATTTTCTTTGGGCAGAAAATGGGCAATAATTAGACCTTCTTCCAGAATGATACCATTAGCTTGTGCCAGAGTGAAGGATAATGTAGCTTTTGAGGTGCCACATTAGCCTGATTGGCAAGGAGACTTTAGTTTAGATATTATCGGGATTTATCAAGCTAGTTATAGACGCCTGTCAAATAACCAAAATATTATTTTTCAGGAATAGTCATTAATATTAATGTTCTAGAGCAGGGGTATCAAACTCAATTTCATTGAGGGCTGCATCAGGGTTGTGTTTGAC
This sequence comes from Laticauda laticaudata, assembly GCA_004320025.1. NCBI lineage: Eukaryota > Metazoa > Chordata > Lepidosauria > Squamata > Elapidae > Laticauda > Laticauda laticaudata. The sequence continues at coordinate 8,031 of BHFT01024356.1, forward strand.
CTTGGGAAGGTAGGATAGGTGTGGCCAGAGTGGGCATGGCCAGCTCAACATGACTTGTAGCTGCTGTTACAAATCTGAATAATTAAATTGTCTGAATGCGACTAAGAATACAACAAAATTCAGATTTGCTTCCCAAACAGCCATGAAGCTCTGGAGATTTAAAGGTAGTGTAATAATACTAGAGACAACCTCTGTGTATATAGAAGTCAGTTCTTTTGAGGAAAAGTTGAATTTTTAAGAGGAATTTTTTGAAAAGCCCTATGTTATCATTGTTTTAATAATTGTTATACATTTATTTAAATTCCCACTGTAATTGTCGGTGAAATAATAAAAATATTTTACTGTTAAAGAAGTAAAATCCTACATTAGTTCAACTTTCACCAGATCTGCCTATTTTGAAAGGCAGCACAAACAAATGCAAGTACCCTTAACCAAGTCAGACTTGATTGTTCCTTAAAGAGTTAAATAAGAATTGCAGTGTTGTCCTGGCATTGATAATAGGTTGTCACAGATGGTATATTGTCCTGCTTGGCAGATCATCAGGTCTGCACATCTGTCTTATGAATTTTTTTTTAAAAAAATTGTGTCTCAGGTTATGTAAGAGGCTGTGTGACTTTCTCAGATTGAGAAGACATCTAGCACACACATACAAGGGTGATGGTACATATTCTGTACATTGAAAATGTGCTTTATCTCTTTAAATGTTATTGTACTGCTTTTTGATGGCATCTTTAATGGAAAATGTCCCTGGGATCTTGATAAAGTGCTTCCTGTTCATTTCTTAACCTGTTGCAAAACTTTAGGTATGATATTAATATCATAGTGCAATTGCCATCCAAGAACTAAGCCTCTTTAAGACTGTGTGTGTGGTCCATGCCCGGGGAATGTTCTCTCTCTCTCTCTCTTTCTTTCTCTCTTTTTAATCAAATCAACATTTATTCAAAAAAGCTGTTTCAGAAAGGGAAACCAGGCAAAAGAAATGCCTAATTTGAATCCTTGTCTATATGGTAGTTTCTTAATTTATTACACTTATAAATATATCATCCCAGAAGCTCTTTAAGTATGAGATCATACTTAATGTAAAAAAGATACAATAAAAAACAGCATAAGTATAAACAATAGCAAATAATAATGGGGAAGATCTTCCTCTAGCAGCTTAAATATAAAAATTGTAGCTGTTCTCTGGAAGGTAGTAAGAATTAGGGCCCTTCTTGCCTCAGAAGTTAAGCAGTTCCAAAAGAATAACAGAATAACAGAGTTGGAGGAAACTTTGGAAATCTTCTAGTCCGACCTCCTGCTCAAGCAGGAAACCCTATACCAGGAGTGTCAAACTCAAGACCCAGGGGCTGGATCCAGCCCACGGAAAACTTAGATCTGGCCCATGGGGCCACCCTGGAAACAGCAAAGGACCTGCCTGCAGTGCCTCTTGCCAGGGAAAATGGAGCTCAGGGAGGCTGCACAACACCCCCCCAGGCTCTGTTTTTGGCCATGATGGCTCCCCGTAGGCCCGGGGAGGCTGCACACTCCGTTTTCACTGGCAGAGGGGTTCAGGAGACAGTCGTGGTCGAAAATGGAGCCTTGATGAGTGACGTTGAACTGGCCATGCCCACCTTGGCCACACCCACCGTGGCCTCTTGAGATCAAACACAACCCTGATGCACCCCTCAATGAAATCGAGTTTGAGACCCCTGCCCTATACCATTTCAGGCAAATGTTGTCCAGTCTTTCCTTAAAAACCTCTAGTATTGGAATATTCAAAAGAAGGGAACAGCTACTAAGAACACCCATTTCCAAATATTTGATCTTCATCCAATGTTCTTTTTTTAACTAGATCAGGCAAGTGGAATATCTAGCTCAAGAATCTGACAGATTTACATCTTCACATTCACACTAATTTTAAAGTCAATAAAAATTCTGAACCATTATTCTACTTTTGGAACTAGGCATTTCGGGTCTCAATCCCAATCCTAAATTCCTAGGTTGGCTCTTTATGTACAGCCCTCAATGGAAGGAGAGACCACTGTGATGAGGAGTGACATGCAATCATCACAGTTTTTCTTAGATGTGGTAGCGTGCCAGAACTCAGGAAAAGACTGTTAGTGGACAGTCCCTAAGTCTGCATTCATGCAAAAGATATTTTATACATACTTCATATTATTTTGCATTATCTTAATGAAGTGATGGTTTTGCGCAGGATTTACAGGAAATGAAAAATCAACAAGATAATTCAAGAATGTTGAATATTGCTTGACCCTTTAAAACATGTCTGATGAATGAAGCATGTTGCATCCTGCTTTCAGCCACAGATGAAGCCAAAGCCACAGACCAGCCTTGGCTGGTCCTAAAAAAAGCTAAGCATGATGATAAACCACCAGGAAATCCCAGGACTATAAGTTAGTTTGGAAACTTTGAAAAATCAGGCTGGGCTTGAGGAAGTATTTTGTGTTACTTCTATCCACCCAAAGATTCTAAGATCTTTCCATACAAAATAGAATAGAATTCTTTATTGGCCAAGTGTGATTAGACACATAAGGAATTTGTCTTTGGTGCATATGCTCTCAGTGTACATAAAAAATACATTCATTCAGAAACACAAGATACAACACTTCGTGATAGTCATAGGATACTAAATAAGCAATCAAATCACTCTAGGAAACTAAATAAAACAATATAAATTGTAAAGATTTATAAGTAACAAAGCTATTGTCATAAGTGGGAGGAGATAGGCAATATGAAGGATGAGAATAATAATAGTAATACAGTCTTAGGAAATAGTTGGTAGTGCTGTGGGAATTAATTGTTTAGCAAAGTGATGGCATTTGGGAAAAACTGCCCTTGTGTCTACTGTAGTTGTTCTGGTATACAGTGCCCTATAGCATCATTTTTAGGGTAGATGTTGAAACAGTTTATGTCCAGGATGTGAGGGGTCTGTAGATATTTTCACAGCCCTCTTTTTGACTTAAGCAGAGCAAGTTACACAGTAAAAATAATATAGAATAATGGCATCCCAGAAGTTTAAAAACAATGATGACACTGATGTATCTAAAATAACGTCATCTCTCTGCATTTAGTAAAGACTATCAGAGGAGACAATAACCATACCTCTTGAAGCAAGATGTTCTGTAACATAGCATGGCTACAGTTGGACTCGCTTCCTAGCTCCCAAAAAATTCTGTCTTAGCTGTTTCAAAGGCTATAGTGCCATTTCATGACAGATGCCGTTTTAACAAACAACTGCAAAAATATGCATTTCTTTTCCCCAGTGGAGGAGCATAGCTTAGAGGCTCCAAACACTGAGAAATAATGTAATCAATCTATGGTTGATCTCAAAAGTTAGGCATCTGCTCTACAAATGATGATAACTAAACACTTGACATGATAAAGCCTATTTCCTGGACAGCAGTGGAACTCAAGCAGATGGTTTTAATCAACTATAAAATGATCAAAATTGCCTCATTTTTTTGCCTTGACTTCCTCCTTTCAGGAAGTAATTCCATAAGTTTTTTTAAAAAATAAATAATGGAGAAGAAAGAATAAACAGAAAGGCAAGAATCTGACTGTGAAGTAGGAGAATTGGGTTTCATCTTGCAGAGTTCATATTTCCAACAGTTTGTATAATGTAATCTAAAGTACATGTCACCACATTAAAATACATTATTTTTAAAATGAATAGGTTAGACAGGAAATAATTTGATTGCCTGAGACAAGAAAAGTTAAGAATCAGCATTTTTGTAGGCTGCCATGAAGATCAAATAATTCACAACCCATTAAACATTAAATATTAATCTGTGGTAAGTCATAGCTATTCCATTCCCTCCACTTCCTCAAGAGCAACCACTATGAAAGCAACTGAAGAGAAATAATTTAGAACATGGAAAAAGCAGAATGGAAGGGCTAAATGTTTGATCTTTAGTTTTCAGTCCTCTATTTCCTATCAAAATTTCAATCCCATCCATGTTTTGGCATAGGCTATTACATATCATAGTAGATAATCACTACCAGTATTAGATATAAGCTGCAAAAATATTGGCAACCACCAGATGATGTCAAAGAAATGCAGAAAACTCTTCATCTTTGTTTTCACTGAGTGATCATAACAAATATTTGCAGCCCATATCTGGTTATTCTAATTATTACTATATTTCTATTTATTATTTTCATTTTTTACCTTTCTTTTTTTATCAATAACTCAAGATGGCGAATATCCCTAATATTCTTTCCTCTTCCTATTTTCTCCACAACAACAGCCCTGTCAGGTGGGTTGATTGAGAATGGCTGGCACAAATCCACCCTTCCAGTTTTCATGCCTGAGGCAGGACTAGAACTCACAGTGTCCTGATTTCTAGCCCAGCACCTTAATCATCACACCAAACTGGCGTTCCATGCATTGTAGTGAGTGCCCAATAGCTAACTACCTATATACTGTAATATCATTTTAACTAACATAGACTATTTTTATTCACTTATTAATGGTAAAACAGTAACAAAATGATCTATTCCACAGATGCCTCTGAATTTCCACAATTTATTTATTTGTCTCATATTAAAAAAATAAGGCTGGATAAGAGACTGGACCTAAGACTATTTCAGCAAAGTACAATTGAAGCTTTCAAGTAACTTAATAAATTCTACCAGGCCAGAAGTCTATGTTACATTTTCAGGACATCATGAATTTTTTTTTGATCAGCACAGGCAGTTATCAGCTGAAAATGAGTAAGATATCATAAATGAAAAGCTTGAGCAGTTTCAAAATTAAAGAATAAACTTCTTTATTTTGAAAATTGGGTGCCATTCTTCTATGTTTCTGGTGGAATCTTGTTTTATTTGTTCTAAATTTATTCTCTGACTCTATGCCTTGAACATAGTTCTCAAAATGGCTCATAGAGAATAGATTTTTAGAATAGATTCTAAAAAGATAACAAAATTAAACATGAGAAAGAAACAACAGAAATTGACAGGTCAAAAGGTCATATCATTCAGATGAGATTTTATTCCATGGTTACCAGGACATTTGAACCTTTTGCAAAAAAAGAGAACAGATATTAACTATGGCAAAGCAAGGCTTGTGATACTGTATTTGCATCATCTTGAAAGTTTTGATTTAAAATTAGCCAGCAGCCATAAAAAACACCGAGAATCATACTTTGGTGATCAATCCAGTCTCCTATCCAGTACATGTTGGAGTCATTGACCTCAGCCTGTATCTTATAGTTTATGATTATTGTATTTTATGATTATGATCATGATTTATCACTTGTTGCTCATATGTACACTGGCAGCTTATGCACCTGAGACAAATTCCTTGTGTGTCCAATCACACTTGGCCAAGAATTCAATTCAATTCAATTCAATTCAATTCAATTCTATTCTATTCTATTCTATTCTACTCTACTCTACTCTACTCTACTCTACTCTACTCACTCTACTCTACTCTATTCTACTCCTTTGACAGACCTGCATTGTGTGGAAAAACACACAAAGAGATATGGATATTGACAGACATGGACTCTAATGTTAAGGATGAGAGTAGGTCTAGATAGGTCTCTTTCCAGTCTTATTTTAGGAAAGACATTTATTAGCTCCTTTCTTATTTTTATATTATTGTTCCTGTCCATCTTCCCCCCCCCCTCTCTCTCACACACACACACACAAAACTGATCCTTACTAAGTACAAAAGTTTCTGAAATATGCTCATGATACAGCATCATGATGCATATCTTCCTCTTATAGTTCAAATCTTATATTTTTGTTTTCTCCTGAGAGTCTGTTTTGGCCCAGAGAAATAGTGGATTCCTATTGTATGCATATTATTTTATTGCAATAGATCACTCCTTTTCTTCTTATCTGGTTTTCACAATTTTGTCTAAAATGTTTCAGAAGCTTAACAAGCTTTCAGAAGACCATCTTATTAAAACTTGTTATTTGTACCCCCACAAAGGGAAGAGAGGGCAAATTGTCTGAATTAAATCCTGCAATTGTACTTGTCCTTGCTAGAAGAATTTAAATCCTTTTTTGGCTCCTTAAGTGAGATGCTAGCTGAGATCCTAGTTTGTTTTTGAAGTTTTTATCACTGAATATTTACTCAAAATAAGTCTTACTACGTTCAGTGAGTTTTATTCCAAGATAAATTCCTCTAGGGCTGTATCCAGGACTGAATAAATTGATATATTTTACTCTGGGGGAACATGTAGCCTTTTGAAGTGCCTGCTTGTATTGCATATAATGATTCATACAACACACATAATGATATAGAGATTGGGCAACCATTTGTCTGAAGCCGGGGTTCAACTAGAAGATCTCCAAAGCCCCTTCCTACTCTGTTATTTTGTTCTGTTATTCTGTTATTCATACATGGCTGGATTCCCTATAGAGGAGGCAGAACAAAAGAATGGTCAGAGGCGCTCCCTTCCATTGCACCATTCAGAAATTTCCATCCAAACAGCCTCCACAATAATTCCCAAAAATAATAAAACAATTAAAGGTTTTCCTAGGATTTGAATCAGAGAAAGCTCATAAGGTCAAACAATAATTATGTAGGAACATGATGACATTATATGAGGAAAAGGAGTGGGGTGGAGAGTTGCATTTTTTCTTCTTCTGAGAAAAAGACAAAGCAGTTACTTCATACCATGAGATAATCGGAGGCAGAAAGGCAGTAGAAGCATCACAGCGAAAACAATCCTTATGCACAAACTATAAACTATTTGCTAATCAGACAAGAATTTTTTTGAAGGAGAAGGCAATGTTTTATCTTTTCCTAGCTGTGTCCATGTTTTCCAGTGAGTTGGATCTATCTGGAAAGGGACTAGAGAATAAATTATAGAGTGATATTTAATAATGTTTACAAACTGAGAAGGGCCATAAATGACTCTATTTGAAGTATTTGAAGATTCATATGGCATCCTTGTGAGAAAAATGTATACAAATGTGAGATCTGTCTTGAAGCCAAAATGTCCTTGACCTTAGTAGAGATGTGGCCAATAAAATCCCTTGACACCAGACATTCCCTTTGTGTGAGTTCACCTTTGCTCAAAAGCATATCCAACAGATATCTCACAGCTGCCTTCATGGTGGGCTCTTATCTTTTTGCCAGTGGAACTGAATAAATACATTGCATGGAATATATACATACTATATACGGAGAGACACAGAGATGTCATCTCATTATATAAGTCTTTATAAAGGTAAAGGTTCCCCTTTCATATACATGCTAGTCATTTCCAGCTTTAGGAGGCGGTGCTCATCTCCATTACAAAGCCGAAGAGCCAGTGCTGTTCAAAGATGTCTCCATGGACATGTGGCCAGCAAGACTAAATGCTGAAGGCGCACAGAATGCTGTTACCCTCACACCAAAGTGGTCCCTATCTTTCTATTTGCATTTTTACATGCTTTCGAACTGCTAGGCTGGCAGAAGCTGGGACAAGTAACAGGAGGTCACTCTGTTATGCAGTGCTAGGGATTCAAACTGCCGAACTGCTGACCTTTCTGATTGACAAGCTCAGCATCTTAGCCACTGAGCCACTATGACTCTTTATACCACCCTCTAAATAAAGAGCTTGATTCTGAAAGCTTTGAGAAATGATGTGGTTATAGTCACTCAGCTATTTATTTGGACTGACCTATAAGAGGTAAAACAATAGCAATTCCTGAGTACCACAAAGATATTGTATCAAAACTTAGTATTGACCCAATTATCTCAGATGCTCAACATGGACAGGGATTTAGTTTCCAAACTGAGAGACCCATCTATGATATAATTGACAAATGAAATTGATTTTTTTTACCTTCTTTTCATTGAAAATATATTGCTTTTATGAGCAGCAAACTGAAACTAAAACTGAGGCTGAATTTACAGCTGAGCAGATTTTAATAACCCATGTTGTCATTGTCACTTTAACTTTAGAATCAACATTTCAGAATCAGATATTCTTTTTCAGTAACTTCAGATCTGTAAGCAGGGGAAGATGAAAATGTCAATATTTATATACTTTTTCTTTTGAGTGTCGTCAGTTTAAGCATATCCACTTAGCCTGAAGAGAAATCTGCTACCTTACCTTTGATTTAGTAGGGTTTTTTTTTTAAATCCCACCTGTATTATTTTTTAAAATAATTCAAGATGGCAAACATACTTAATACTACTTCCTCCTCCTATTTTCCCCACAATATCAATCCTGTGAAGTAGTTTGGGCTGAGAGACAATGATTAAACCCAAGGTCACCTATTCTGCTGTACACATACATACAGCCATATACAAATCTATCTATTTGTATCTGTCCATAGGAAGGAAATCGACAGTTGCCTTCCTGGGAATGAATGGAGAAGAGCACAGCAGCAGGGAATTGTCTGATGGGAAGATGGAGTAGCCCACTGCTCTGATTTTCAAGTTATTGCCAAACAATCCCAGTCCAGATTAGATGTCTTAATTTGTCTAAGAGTCAATTTGGCCTGGGCAGGACACAAACATTTTAAACTGTAAGTGTGGTTATACCAAGACATAGAGACATGCACGTCATCATATCAGTTTCTGTTTAGAAACCAAGCAAATTATCCCTTCAGATGGTTTATTACCTCATCTACGATTTTTAAAAAACTAGGTTTCAGTGGCTGCTATACAGTAATTGCCAGACTCCTTTTATGTGATCCACAACAATGGACACTATTGCCGGCCCTGCTCTTAACTTCCATTGTACGCTCCATGAATGGAAAAATATTGATGTAATAATAATTTGTCACATTTGGTTGTCTAAATTATACAGTCCAAATTCTAATATAGGTTTTCAAGTATTTTAGGACCGTAAGTATATAAAGCTTCTAGATAACAGAATAACAGAGTTGGAAGCAGAGGTGGTATTCAGCAGGTTCTGACCAGTTCTGGAGAACTGGTATCGGAAACTTTGAGTAGTTCAGAGAACCAGTAGAAGAAATTTTGAGTAGTTTGGAATAACACCTCTGACTGGCCCTGCCCCCATCTATTCTCTGCCTCCTGAGTCCCAGCTGATCAGCTGGGTCTTCTTTTGTTGCCTTGCACAGGAGAATGGAGCTAGAAAGCAGGTTAGTGTGGTAGGGAGGGAATGGAAATTTTGTAGTATCCTTCCCCTGCCATGCCCACCAAGCCACGCCCACCAAGCCACACCATTCCCATCAAGCCATGCCCACAGAACTGATAGTATTTTTTTTTGAATCCCACCACTGGTTGGAAGGGAACTTGGAGGTCTTCTATTCCAACCCCTTGCTGAAGCAGGAGACCCTATAGCATTTCAGACAAATGGCTGTCCAGCCTCTTTATAAAAACCTTCAGTGATAGAGCACCCACAACTTCTGAAGACAAGCTATTCCACTAGTTTTTGTTTTTGTTTTTGAAAAATTTATTTGGGTTTTCACAAAAAAAACATAATACAAATAAAACATATTTTTTTGCAAATTAACTGGTCCTGGGTTTCACTTCTTCATTCAGACACAAACTCAATTTCATGCTCCTTTTTGTATTCTATTCCGTATCTTATACTATTTTACATTTTCTATATAGTTTTTCCCCTCTTTTATTTTGTCTGTTGCTGTTTCAATTTCATATTATCTTTCTCATTAAAGAAGAATTTTTTCTTAGTTACTATACTGGCTGTATGACACTTTTATATCTTTTAATTA
>BHFT01024358.1:0-33406 GCA_004320025.1 Laticauda laticaudata
AGGAAGGAAGGAAGGAAGGAAGGAAGGAAGGAAGGAAGGAAGGAAGGAAGGAAGGAAGGAAGGAAGGAAGGAATGATAGCAATAGCACTTATATACCACTTCACAGTGCTTCACAGCCTTCTCTAACCAGTTTACAGAGTCAGCCTATTGCTCCCAACAGTCTGGATCCTCATTTTACCCACCTTGGAAGGATGGAAGGCTGAGTTAACCTTGACCCGGTGAAATTTGAACTGTTGAACTGCAGCCAGCAGCCAGCAGCCAGCAGAAGTAGCCTGCAGTACTGCACTCTAACCACTGCACCACCGTGGCTCATGTCATGGATCTAATTCCTAACCTTCTGGTTAAGACACCAGGTTAGAAAGCAGGAGAGCATGAGTTCTAGTCCCATCTTAGCCAAGAAAGCCAGCTGAGTGATCCTGGGCCAGTCAGTCTCAGCCCTACTCTCCTACCAGGCTCGTTGTTGTAGGAAAAAAGAAATGGAGGAAGGTGTGTTGGATATGTTCACCACCACTTTATTTGTAAAAAATAAAGGTGGGATACAAATCAATAAATAAAACCTTAGTTTGCCCATATGGGGTCAATCTTTGTGACAAGACAAAGCACCTCATTTGTACATCCTTGTACAAATGTTGTACATTTTCAGTCCCACCAACATGAACCAGAATGATGTTGAGTCTAATACACCCTTGGCACCCTTTCATTTTGACCAAATATACACCTAGACATAGACAGTGCATTTCACACAAAATTCTGGTGCTGATACGCAAGCTATTAAACATAGTGTAAAATTCTGGATCCCGGCCATTCCAATGTTCTTAATCAATTGTAAGCGGAATGATGCAAGGTAGACAAGGAAGGAGAAAAGCATATATCACCAACTTGAAATATGTTGGTGGGTTTTTTTTAAATTTAGAATACAATGTATTTACTTATTGCAGACGTCCCGGCTTATCTGATTCTTATGCTGCCTCCCTGTTCAGAAAACCTGGCTAGCATATTCTTTCAAATGCAAATGAAATAAATGAACTGTTCAATAAAATATAGTGAAAAGAGACATGCCAAAGCTTTAAAGTGAAGGCTTTGTAGATCATCCAATAAACCTTCTTCAAAGCAATCTCTTCGTAAGACACCCACCCAGTGAAATTGAGAAGCAGAGTCACTTGGTTATGATGAGCTCTTCATCACTGGAGGTTTTCCAGAAGAAATTAGACAACTACTTATCTGAAATAGTATAAGTTCTCCTGCTTGAGCAGGGGGTTGGACAAGAAGATCTCCAAAGTCCCTTCCAGCTTTGTTCTGTTCTGTTCCGATTTGCTTTTTCCTCCAAACGCAGCAGTGTTTGAATTGTGCAGTTACCCACGTAGGCCACAAAGCGGCAAACTTGCAAAAAGAACAACACCCCTCTAAAAGTATTCATTCCGACTCCTGCACCAGTGGTTACCAGAATGTAGAGATGGTATCTGTATCCTGCCAACAGGGAAACTTGGGCTTTGTAAGCAGGAAAATTGAACTGTTTCATGGGAGAAATTCCATCTATGAAAAACATAACAAAGCTAATCAGTATGCCAGTATTTCAGGAGCCGCACAAAGAAGAGGCGGTCAGATTACTCTCCAAAGCACCAGAGGGCAGGACAAGAAAGAATGGATGGAAACTAATCAAGGAGAGAAGCAACCTGGAATGAAGGAGAAATTTCCTGACAGTGAGGACAATGAACCAGTGGAACAGCTTGCCACCAGAAATTGTGTGCGCTCCATCACTGGAGGTTTTTAAGAAGACATTGTACAGTAACTTATCTGTAGGATATCCTGCTTGAGCAGGGGGCTGGACTAGAAGACCTCCAAGGTCCCTTCCATATTCTGTTCTGTTCTATTCTATTCTTTCCTTCTATTCTATTCTATTGTGTTATTCTGTTCTATTCTATTCTATTATTCTGTTCTATTCTATTCTTTCCTTCTATTCTATTCTATATTGCATTCTATTCTATTCTGTTATTCTGTTCTATTCTATTCTTTCCTTCTATTCTATTCTATTCTATTCTTTCCTTCTATTTATTTTATTCTATTCTATTCTATTCTTTCCTTCTATTATTCTGTTCTGTTCTATTCTATTCTTTCCTTCTATTCTATTGTATTCTATTCTGTTCTGTTCTGTTCTATTCTATTCTATTCTATTCTTTTCTTTTATTTATTTTATTCTATTCTATTCTATTCTTTCCTTCTATTCTATTCTATTATTCTGTTCTGTTCTATTCTATTCTTTCCTTCTATTCTATTGTATTCTATTCTGTTCTGTTCTGTTCTATTCTATTCTATTCTATTCTTTTCTTTTATTTATTTTATTCTATTCTATTCTATTCTATTCTTTCCTTCTATTCTATTCTATTATTCTGTTCTGTTCTATTCTATTCTTTTCTTCTATTCTATTGTATTCTATTCTGTTCTGTTCTGTTCTATTCTATTCTATTCTATTCTATTCTATTCATTGACTAACTACCATAATTGAGCCAACAAATTTCCATTACTGAACAAGACCATTGTTAAGTGAATGTGTCAGCCTTCAAGATCTTCTACTATCACTTTGCATCTTTCGGCTGTCTTAAGAAACGGGGAGAGGGGAGGTAGGGATAAGTCTGGGAAGTGAGCTGGAGGTGTTACATTCATCTGTTGTGTAAATGAGGGGGGGGAGCAAACATCAGAGTTAGGTTTCTATTTCTCGCTTAGCTTTCTTTTCTCTGCAACCCGTTATCAAAATATGCCAAGGTCAACGGACAGAGACCTCATCATCACCTGAAGATGTCCACATGATCATATTCACAACTTCTAATTGGAAGTTTCATCTGAACTATTGGGGGTGGGAACACTTCCATCACTTTGTATATGTGAATTGCGTGCCTAATTTCTCAGGTTCAGAATTCTTTGGTTGCTACCACTTCATTTTCAGTAAAAGATAACTTTTCTCTAACCAAAAGAGTATAAGTATTTCTTTCTTGGATTTTGAATGGAGCTCCGCCTGACAGAATGTCAGCTTTGGGAGCCATATTGTGATTCGATGCTTCCACGCTGCCACAAGCCTGAGAAAGTGGGAGTGGGGGAATTCAATTGAGTAGCTCTAAGTAGACAAAATAAAATTATTTTGTCAGTTCATGGTCACTGAGTATGGTGCAGAATGAAATAAGGATTTTAGTTTAGGGCTGATTGTAACTGGGCCATGTGATGTGATGACGGCCAAGGAGGGATGGATTTGTAGTTTGAATATTGCAAGGAAGTCTGAAAACTTTCAGATTCAGGATTCCACAGATGTGCCAGTTACTATCCAAATAAAGCAATCTTTGAGAGATATCTGTCTTGGAGTTATTGCCTGGAAAGGAGGATTGCTGGAATGCTGAGATTGAGTTTAAGCTCGTTTGTGACCTTTCTTCCCACCGTTAAGTGAATCACTGCCGTTGTTAATTACACAATTCTTATAAGAATCTGGCTTCCCCCTTGACTCAGAGAGATGATCATATGACCTGCAGATGTCATAAAACATGCCAGTGGCCAAGCAACTGAATTTTGATCACATGACTCACAGGGATGCTGCACCCAAATTTTGTTCCAGTGACAGTGGGAATGCTGCAACTGTCATAAGCATGAAAAGCAGTCATAAGCCACTTTTTCCAGTGACATGGTAACTTCGAATAGTTACTAGAGGAATGGTTGTCAGAGATGGTATTCAGCCGGTTCTGACCAGTTCTGGACAACCGGTAGCAGAAATTTTGAGTAGTTCGGAGAACCAGCAAATGCCACCTCTGACTGGCCCTCATCTCTTCTTTGCCTCCCGTGTCCCAGCTGATCGGCTGCGTCTTCTTTGGTTGCCCTGCACGGGAGAATGGAGCTGAAAAGCAGGTTAGTGGGGTGGGGTGGGAAGGGAATGGGGATTTTGCAGTACCTTTCTCCTGCCATGCCCACCAAGCCACACCTGGTAGTAAAAACATTTGAATCCCACCACTGACGGTTGTAGTCAAGTCCCACCCATATTCGTTCATACAACCGATGGAGAAAATACATGAACTAATATTCTTTCTATAAAACACACACACACGCACACATGCACACACGCACACACACACTGAAGCCCTGTAGGGAATTATTTCTAGCAACCTCCCAGCTTTTGTCCTTTCTCCATATGGGATGCTTTGTGTTCCAATATTCGACAATGTAGAGAGCAAAATAATCTCAGAACAGATTAACAAAGTTGGAAGGTCATCTAGTCCAACCCCCACACCCAAGCAAGGAGACCCTACACCATTTCTGTCTGACAGATGGCAGTCCAGTCTCTTCTTGTAAACTTCCAGTGATGAAGCTCCCACAACTTTGGAAGGCAATTTCTGTTCCATTAGTTGAATGTTCTCACTTATAGAAAATTCCTCATTTTCAGATTGAATCTCTCCTTGTTCAGTTTCCATCCATTATTCCTTATCTGGCCTTGGGTGCTTTGGAGAATAGCTTGACCCCTTCATCCTCTCTGTGGCCTCTGCTCAAATATTGGAATACTACTACCCTGTCTCCCCTGGTCCTTCTCTTCACTAGACTAGCCAGGCCCAGTTCCTGCAACTGTTCACGTTCACAGCATTTCTAAAGCAAGCTACCTCATCTGTCAAGCTGTCTCTTTCTTTCCTAAAATTGGTCAATTACCTATTTTACAGCTGCCTTTAAGGCTAGACAGCTTCCCAAACCAGCTTATTAATAAGAGCATGCATTTCAAGAATTACAAACAGTAGTCAAATCCTCCAAGATAACCCTCCAAGGCAGTTTGAACATTATGACCAAAGATGCTGAACACCAAGGGCCTTCCATCCATCCCAAGATTGAAATCTCGTAGGCCAGCTTGGAAAACAGCTATTCACTTAACGCCTACCTAGTTTAACCCCGAGAATGCCTGGAGAAAGGAATGGCCCACGGTATCTTCTGGTGGCCTGACCATTCGTGATCCCTCTACCAAAGCATCTGGTTTTGACCGGCCTCCTTGGCCTGGTCAAAATTGAACAGAATTAGGTGTGATACTGGAAGAAGTTCCTTTGCTCTGTATCCGTGGGGATGGAACAATTCCCCTTGTTGCACTTGTGGTGCCAATATGCAAACTGTTAAATGTTTTGTGCAAGGTTGCCCACATCATGCCTTTCCTAGAAACCTGTGGACTATGAGGGACTGGCATACATATACTCATTTGCATGAGCATCAGGCGAGCACATGTGTGCATGCTGATTTGCCTGATCAGCAGGTGTGCATGCATGCCGCTTAAAGAAATAAGAGCTGCACACACACATGCTTGCCAGCCACTTCGGGAACCATCCCCTCCCTTCTCCCTCCTGTCAATCCACAAAGCCAGAAACATTGTGGAATTCTGCCCTAGAAGATCTAACACAAAGCAACGCCAGAGGCTATCGCCATGGGACATCCAATTATGAGGACACTGCCATGCCCCCACTGAAGTTTTAATATAGTTATGTGGATTGTGTGGATATGTTTAGCAATAGCACTTAGACTTTTATACCACTTTACAGTGCTTCACAGTCCTCTCTAAGTGGTTTACAGAGTCAGCCTATGCCCCCCCCCAACAATCTGGGTCCTCATTTTACCCACCTTAGGGAGAATCGAACTTCCTGGCTGTGAGCAGAGTTCGCCTGCAATACAGCATTCTAACCACTGCACCAACACCTTCTTTCCTTCCCAAGCAATACCACTTAGACTTTTATACCACTTCATGGTGCTTTACAGACCTCTCAAAGTGATTTACAGTCAGCATACTGCTCCTAATAATCCAAGGTTGGAAAAATGAGGATGGAAGGCTGAGTCAACCTTGAGACAGTCAGGATTAAACTCCTGGAGGTGGGCAGAATTAGCCTGCAATGTTGCATTCTAACCACTGTGCCACCAGTGCCCTTCCTTCCTTTCTTCCTAGACTTACATACCACTTCACAGTGCTTTACAGCCCTCTTTAAACAGTTTATAGTGTCAACCTCTTGCCTCCAGCAATCTAGGTCCTCATTTTACTCAGAAGGATGGAAGGCTGAAATCAACCTTGAGCCAGTCAGGATCAAACTCCTGGCAGTGAGCAGTATCAGCTTGCAATACTGCATTTTAACCACTGCGCCACCACAGCTCATTTACTCCTCTTTTGTCAGGTTCTCATCATACACTATAAATAAATAAGCATGAACATCCATGGAGGGAGCATAGAGGAGAATTGCAAAAAGTGTGATGTCACAATGCAACTTATATATCTGGCATTCATTTCAAGATAAAGGGGTTTGCCAGTTATGGTCAAAAATGTTAAGAAGATCCAGACATAAAAACTGCATCTTTGTGGCTACCATTGATTCCTTTGACCATGCCCTACAGACTATCCTTATCAAGGTACAAGTACATAGTCCGGGTTTGTATTATAACATTCAAAGCACATTTTTAACACATTCCAACATCCCAGTTTGGTATCAGAGTCTAAATAAAATATCACAGACAAAACCAAACCAAACCAATAAAACTTTTCCAGAAGAAAACTAAAGAAGAAAATGAAATGTTATGGCCTACTTCCTTTCAAAGTGGCTGTGTTTGGGCCAGGTGGAGCTCTGATTTGCAAAAGGGGGAGATGAGGGGGGAATCACACATGCATGCACAGAGATGCATGGCGTGCAAGGGGGGTCATGCACGCATGCACAGGGACCATGGGGGGGGGAACAGCACGCAATTATCAGCACGGGAGCCAAAAAAGGTTAGCCACCACTGTCCTACACCATTTCAGACAAATATTTTGTCCAATCTCTTCTTAAACACTTCCAGTTTTGGAGCATTCACAATGTCTGGAGTCAAGTTGTTCCACTAATTAATTCCTCTCACTGTCAGGAAATTTCTCCTTAGTTCTAGGTTGCTTCTCTCCTTGATCAGTTTCCACCCGTTGCTCCTTGTCTACCTGATAGACGACTCGATCAGAGAAACCAGTAACTCTAGAATCCATGTATCCCTCCAACAAAACAGCTTGGCAGCCATTGCTGGAGGTCTCGAGTTGATCCTTTCACTGTCCCAAACTGAACTGCTTCTGTTGGGGTGTTAGAAGGTCATTTCCCATAGGCGTAGAGCAAACATTAACAATGTGCGTTACAGGTGGAAGAACTCCTGCTAAGCGGTTGAGCATATTACAAAAGCATCATCCCACGGGCCACCCAGCCTGCACACCATCTAAGCATTTCAACAGCCAGCCACAGGTCTTAATTTCCTCTCCAGAAGCTGGGAAGGGGTGGGTGGGTGTAGAGGGGGGGATTGGAGCCCACTTCAGGGCAGAGTGATGGCCAAAACCTGCCCTTATTATACTCTGGGTTTCCTATTGCTGCATAAATCTTTCCTCTGCAGCTGTTAAGAGTCATTGTCAGTTCCTGACAGTAACTAAAAATGTCGCAGAGAATAGAAAGGTGAGATGAATGGTTACAGAGAAAACCCATTCAGTGGAAAGCATGGGAGAAATTATCTGCTTAATTGACCCAAGCATTTATTGACATTAATTATAGAGTAATTGTTAAGCTGAATTAAGCCAACTGTTGCTTGTCAGAGTTCTTTTGGACAAGGAGTGCCATCTGTTAAACACTTACTCAAAGGATCAGCATTTAAACAGGTCAATGCTCTTTGGGATACTTAAGAAATAATGTCAGTCTTCAAGACATTCCTGAAGTAGATCCTCTCCATCCATTTCCCTGGTTGAAAGACGGTTCCTACATCTGGCTTTTTAACAGTGCATTTTCTGCATGTTTATTTTGGGCTGGATGGAAAGCATTCCCACCAGAGAGGAAGAAGATAGTCTTGAATTTATGATGACTGTTCCCTCAGAGGAAGCTTAAATAGGAAAAAAAAATCTCCCACTTGAGATTTTGAGATCTTGTGGGGTCCTTGGTGCTCTCAGAGTTTGGTTGTTTTCTGGCAGATGTTTCATTACCCAAATTAGGTAACATCTTATTTAGTTTGGGTAATGAAGCATCTGCAAAAAAACATCTAAGCTCAGAGATTGCCAAGGACCTCACAGTACTCCGCCTCCTCCTCCTCCTCCTCTTCTTCTTCTTCCTCCTCCTCCTCTTCCCCTTCTTCCTCTTCTTCCTCCTCTTCTTCGACTTTTTCTTCTTCTTCCTCATCCTCTTCTTCCTTCCTTGTCCTCCTCTTCCACCCCACAAACCCTTCGAGCACAAATGATGTTACCTAGTTAGGTAATCAAACATCTGCAAGCAAACAACCAGAGGGCACCTCATTTCAATCCTGAGCTACAAATGTTCTTCTTTATGATACCATATTCTTATCAGATCTAAGAAATCTTCCTGTTTTAAAGAAGGAAAGCATTGTCCTCTATCTTAATTTTGAAATAAAGACATTATAGTTAGTGGAGATGGTTTCCAATTTAAACGAATTTACCTGCCTTCCTCAATTTGTTCCAACCTGAACCAAATTGCTCGATGCTGAAATAACCTAGTAATGTCTCGGATATTAGATGTCTCGGGGTTTAGACACAGGTTTAAGAGGCACATTGTCGGGAAGATGATCGCCATAAAAATTTAATAATAATAAAACAAATATACAAAGATGGCAGTATTGGACTATAGTGCTCAACAGACTAACTGTGGAGACTGCAGCTAGTTTTTTTATTTTTATTTATTTATTACATTTATATATGCGTATCACTTCCAGATTTGTTGCTGTACACTTCAGTTGTCACTGTAGAACTGCCACTTCCTACAAACACACAAAAATAAGCTCTCCTTTGGGTTGGGTTCAAAATGCTAGACTGTAGCTCCCATAACCTTCAGTCAGCGTGAAGGACATGCCATTGGAGATAATGGGCATTGTAGTCCTACAGATCATGGAGGGGCTCAGAAGATGAAGGATTGTGCAAATATTTTTTTAAATTATTTTTTAAAGTAATGAAATGAAAATTATTATTTTTTTCAAAAGTGTTATTGAAACAAAACATTTGTTTTTGTTTTTCAACATAGGGATATCTGAAAAGCAAGCACCTACTCTTATTTCTGAGTTGGTGGCCAATGTCAAAGATTATTCTGCCAGGAAAAATATCTGGGTAAATGTAAGATTGGGAAGTGGGGTGTTTTTTTGTGATTAGTCCAAGAGAAGTTGCAAAGCTATAGGCATTCGTTTGGAAAATCGACCCTGAACTCCAGAGTGAAGCAGCAAGGTCTTTCTCTCAGTCCAGATAAACCGGGGATAAGATCTGCCCAACGGAGAATACCCACCAAGGTCAACGAGACTGACCCCTGAGCTGAGGACAACCTCCCCGAGATTTCCACCTCTGGATAGGTATAACCTGACCTCCCACCGTCCCACCCAACTGGAGGGTGCGTCCTTGGGGAAGGCTGAAGTAGCCCCCCCCCCCCCGGGAGGTCTTTCCCTTTCAGTCCGACAGAACAATGCGGGCACCACTGACCGTCGCCAGTGCATTGATTCCATCGCATCGGGACCATCCTTGTTAGAGGCATCCGCGCGCAAGAAAAAGAGGCAGGGAGGGACGAGCTGGCTTCCGAAGCGGCAACGGCGGAGGTCATTGGGGGGGGGGGGGGGCTTGTTGGGTGGAGAAGCCCACGAGGCGTATCTCGGGTCCGGAGGCACCAATCCCCAGCGAGCAGGGCTCGCCTCCTCTCCGCCCAGCTACATAAGCGACCCTCCCGACGCGCGGGGAGGGGTGGGGGGTGGGGAACCTCAGCGGACAAGCGTGCCAAACTTTGCGCGGAGCGCCCGGGGCTGATGGAGAGCGCCCGGCAGCGCCTTTCCTCCAGCGCTCGCCCGCCGCGGCTGCCCGCAGATGGGGGCGACGGGGCCGTCGTGGAGGCCCCTCCCAAGCCATTGACTTCGTTTCTCATCCAGGACATCCTGCGCAAGAGCGAGGCGGGGGAGGCGTCCAGCGCGGAGCCCCAGGCAGGAAAGGCACCGCGCCCGCCTCGCCCCGACGGAACCTCACCCGGGGAGACCGGCCCGAGCGATCTCAGCTTTCTCGGAACCCCCCGAGCCTCCGAAACGGATGCAACCGGTAAGGTGAACTCTTTGGGTTCTCGCAAAAGTGCCGGGTTCTCACGACATCCTGAGCACGACTCTGCCCCTCGGGATCCCTGCCTCTACTTCCGCCGCGGCCGGTTGAATGGGTGCCAGAAAAGAAGAAAACGGGGCCTGGGAGCATCTTTTCCGACTAATCCTTTTGACCAAAACGTATCAACCCGTTGTGCCTTCTGGTTTTCTTGTCATCCTGTTCTAACACAAGTGTCCTTCTACATTGTCTCAGAACTTAATTGTGTTGGCAGGGGTCGCAGCCAAAGCCATAAACTTAGCATGAAATTCAGAGAACCCAAATACCCAAAATTTAATGCCTGGTGCAAAAGTGGTTTCTATGTTGTATAGAACATCAGATAATAGATGTTGGGAGGGACATTGGAGGTCTTCTAGTCCAGAGGTCTCCAACCTTAGTCACTTTAAGACTTGTGGACTTCAACTTGTGGACAGCTTTGCTGGGTGAGGAATTCTGGGAGTTGAAGTCCACAAGTCTTAAAGTTGCTAAGTTGGAGACC
Organism: Laticauda laticaudata; assembly: GCA_004320025.1. NCBI lineage: Eukaryota > Metazoa > Chordata > Lepidosauria > Squamata > Elapidae > Laticauda > Laticauda laticaudata. The sequence goes on from BHFT01024358.1 coordinate 10,587, forward strand.
CCTGCCCTATACCATTTCAGGCAACTGGTTGTCCAGTCTCTTCTTAAAAACTTTCAGTGTTGGAGCATTCACAACTTCTGGAGGGAGGTTGTTCCACTGGTTAATTGTTCTGACTGTCAAGAACTTTTTCCTTAGTTCTAAGCTGCTTCTCTCCTGGATTAGCTACCACCCATTGCTTCTTGTCCTGCTGTCAGGTGTTCTGGAAAATAGCTTGACTCCCTCTTCTGTGTGGCAGCCCCTCAGATATTGGAACAATGCTAACATGTCACCCCTAGACCCCTAGATAAGTAATAGAGGAAATTGAATTCAAACTCTTTTCAAGATTGCTGGAAAGTTGAGGTGACTTCTTATTTCTCTGCCTCTCTTGTAGGTTTGTGTGTTGGGGATGATAAATAAGTCCATTGTACTCTCTTTGGAGAAATGGGTCCCATCATGAAATGTTGCATTTGGAGTATACGTGCACAGATCTAAAGAATCCTCTCTGGTCAAAAAAATGTAGATGTTTCATGTTCCTTTAATTGTACTATCTTGGCTGCTATTTGTATTTAATTTCTTTTTCTCTTTTTTGTATTGAGTTTTCATTGTTTTATGATCGTTGGTTGATGATGTTTTGAGATAGGCAGCTATATAAATTAAATACATTCATACAAAGGTGAAGGGATGGAGGCCAATGTTGTTAGACTTCAAACTGCATTTATGGAAACTCTTTCCTGTTTGCCAAATAGTTCTCCAAATTTAAAATAATAATTAAAAAAAAAACAGCAAAAGATCCGCTAGTAAACTTTGCTGACAAATTCTTAACTTCTCCTGTACTGCTGCATAGATATTTTTATAAAATATAGGTATTAAGTAATAAATATTTTTCCACATTTTCAATTTAAATCATACTAGCAGTAAAGTCATGGAAAATGAATCTATCAAAGAAAGTGAATCATAATGGTTTAAATAAACATCCATGTCTAGATAAAAACACTCGTGTGTTGTAAGTGCAACTCCTGTCAACTCCTTTTCTTTGTTATTCTTTCTTCTGTTTTGTCTCTTTGCAAACTAGCCCATAGGCCTGAGATTTTCTTTCTTTTTTTTTTAAATAAGTTTTTGTTTAATTTTTCAACATAAACATACATATTTTGTGAACATTGCATTGACTGGGTCACCTCTTTTTTAAGCAACTGTAACAATAATATTACAAATATGTATGTGTAATTATAATCTTCCAACTTCCACAACTTCAACAATGCATCCCAGTCAAATGGTTATCAGGTCTATTTCTGAAAACTTCCAGTATCAGAGTACCCACAACTCTGAGAGGCAAGGTGTTCCATTGATTAATTGTTCTCACTGTCAGAAAATTTTCCATGATTTAGCAACTTCATCTCACACAATTGTACCAGAAGTGCTCGTATTATTCAAACTGATAAGTGTGAAAAAATATATATTACCTTGTGAAAGACTTCTACAACAATACAGCAGAAGATAATAATTTTTCTACACACTTTACTGCAGCATCAACTAAACAATTGTGTTTATTCACAGCTTAGTATTCACTTTGCACTAGGCCAGTGGTGGCTAATCTTTTTGGGCTTCTTTGCCAAAAATTGTGCATGCATTAGCTCACATGCACTTGAGTGCCAGCACCCAGAATGCAATGTGCACATCCCCCATGGCCCCTACGCATGCGCATGCAACCCCCCTGCCAACCCCCACCACTATCCCCTTACCTGCAGTGTGCCTCACAGCTGATTTTTCAGCTGGTTTGAGGCCTTTTATGGCCTCCCAGAGGCTTGGAAAAAGCCTCTGCAAGGCTTTTCAGGATGAATAATAAGCCCATTTCATCATTTCTGGTCTATTCGGCCCAAAAAGCCTTTCAGAGGCTTTTTCCAAGCCTCAGGGAGGCCAAAAAAGGCCTCAAACCAGCTGAAAAATCAGCTGTGAGGCACGCACATGCACAATGAGGTATGTTTGCTTGAGGCTTTCATGCCAGCACAAATGGCTCTGTGTGCCACTTGTAGCATGCATGATATAGGTTCGCCATCACGGCACTAGGCCATTATTTAACCATGGTTTGCTGCTCAATAAAACCCCTTTGAGTGGGTTGCCCAACATGTTAAATTAACCCAACAGTATTATGGTATGGCACGCAAGGGGAAATGCCAGTATTCGTAGGTTTATTCCATCTTTGTGTCGTGAATGATGTCAAGTGAAACTGTCTGCCCTCTTCTGAAGAGCCATTGCTGAAGTTGTACCCATCTTTTCCCCACCTGCTAGATCCAGACATCCATCAGCCAAACTGTGAGCATTCCTCCAAACCCTTCATGAGAACCCCCAAGCAGCTGAAGCGTTCACGGGCCGCTTTCTCCCACAGCCAGGTCATTGAGCTCGAACGGAAGTTCAGCCACCAGAAATACCTCTCTGCTCCTGAACGAGCCCACCTTGCCAAGAACCTGAAGCTCACCGAAACCCAAGTGAAGATCTGGTTCCAGAACAGAAGATATAAGACCAAGAGGAAACAACTGGCCTCTGAGCTTGGAGAACTGGAGAAGAACTCGCCTCTCCCAGTCTTCAGAGAGAACAATTTCTCTAGGGCTACCCTAGCACTTTCTGTATACCACACCTATCAGTACAATCCCTATTTATGTTATCTGAATGGTTGGAGCCCAATCTTTTGGTAAATAATGCTGTCAGTGATCCAGGTCTCTTGGGGGTTTGTATGTCTTCATCCACCCCCCACTCCCCACTAACTTTGCTCCCATGAAATCGATTGCCCAGGTAGACTTTGCAGAGCGATTTGGTCAATCTGTTTCCTCAGCCATTTCTAGAGTTGCTGCCAAGTGTCCTCACTATCCATGCTGAGGGATTATCCAAAGAACACTCATGGATGTCATAATGTGATTCTCTCTATTTTCTCAATGCTAGGCAATCACATATACCCATTTAACATATGTAGTGACAGAATTATGGCACCCTGGTTGATGCATTAAAACATGAAAGCCCCAAAGCACCACTTTCCAGAATAAGTTAATAACTCTGGAGAGTGATAATAACAAAGACACAAGGTTTCGGCCTTAGTCAGTGCGGCAGAATCGGACAACACAGCAGTTTTATCAGTCTTTTAGACCTGGAACCTCCATCTTAAATGCAATTTGGCACATAGCAGGGATGTCAAACCCCATTTCATTGAGGGCGGCATCAGGGTTGTGTTTAGGGTCTAGGGGGCAGGGGGAGTGGCCAGGGTGGGTGTGGCCAGCTCAACATCTGTTTTTGGCTGCAACGGCGTCCTGCAGCCCTCTGCCAGAGAAAACAGTGCTCGGAACAAGCTCCATTTTTGCTGGCAGAGGGCTACAGGAGGCCATCACAGCCAAAAATGGAGCTTGGGAGGGCCATGGAGCTCCATTTTTGCTGACAGAAACATCATGGGCCAGTCCTTCACTGTTTCCAAGGTGGCCCTATTGGCCAGATCTGGCCCATGGGCCTTGAGTTTGGCACCCCTGGCATAAAAGCACTCATTTCCTTTGAAATTGAATCATTTTCAGTGGATATGCTTTTGTTAAGCACCATCTGAAAGAATAACATGATGGCAGAGAATGGGTTGGAGATGCTGACTGGGTTCTCATGTTGTACAATGTAGTTAGTTTAGTTTCAATATGGGGTTCAGCTATAGGTATTTTTCAGGCTGTGTAGGCTGCCTTCCCCATTGTGGTATCCACTACAGTCCTCTGAGGTCTCAAATCAGGTATCCCTGATTTCACATATTGGATGAACTGTTAGGATGTATCGGTCCTTATAGGTAATCTCTTGTAAAATGTGAATCTAGACCAGAGGTCTCCAAACTTGGCAACTTTAAGACTTGTGAACTCCAACTCCCAGAATAACTGGCTGGAAAATTCTGGGAGTTGAAGCCCACTAGTCTTAAAGTTGCCAAGTTTGGGAACCCATGCTCTAAATAAACATCTTTTGGGGTGCAAGGCAGAGTCTGCATCTCATTTTAATTCCAAGCAGGAAGAAATGGGATTCAGCTTTTAGAAGGTGATGGAAATAGTGAAAGGAACATTATTCTCCCTAGTTGCTGGATTAAGGTGAGCAATCTTCTTTATTTTGAGCCCAATGACTTAATTTTCCAGGTTGAATAGCACTGCTTCAGTAATTATTGTGAGGAATGAGTTGAAAAAAGTTGGAAGTTCTCTTTGTGCATTATTAATTTACTTATGGGAACAGACAGCTTGTATTCAATTTCATAGTGCTTCAGGGATTGATAAAAAGACATTCCAAAGCCACATAGAATCACTTAATTAGTTAGGGGCCCACTGTGACCATCAAGTCCAATTCTTTGCTCAGATTCAAATATCCATGACTGAGCTGCCAGGAACATAACCTTAATTATTATGTCTACTGCGCAATTACTCTTATTAGGAGGAGTTTTTTTCTTAATAATTTACTGGAATTTTCCTTCTTAAAAGCTGAAAAACCATCCTTCCATGCTTTGCCTTAAGATGCTGCCAAATGCAATCACTTTATCTCATTCATGGATTTTATAGCAGATCCAGATGATAATATATTCCACCTGAAATTCTCTTCCTTTCACTGATTGCTTTTTTTTTTCATGTCATGCTTTTGAACCACAATACAAACTCAAATTCAGCTGTCCATTAAAAAAAAAATTCTGAGTTTTGCTGTGCAATTTGTCAAGCTTAAAAGCAAATCTATTAGAACATCTGCATCAAAGTGCACATACTGTACTGCCATAAGTAATTTGCAGAAATTATATTAGGCATAATAGTCACAAAAACGACGACCACAAGACAAAATTGCAAAGGAAAAAAATGTGTATGATTGAAGCTCCAATCAAATCATTTCAAATCTCCATTACGGTCATAGACCAACATCGTGTGAGTGAAGAAACAGGTATAAAAATAGCACATAAATTTAAATGTAAACAGGAAAAAAACATAGAACATAGAATAATAAGGTTGGAAGGGGCCTTGGAGGTCTTTTAGTCCAACCTCATTCCCATGGCTGGAAATCCTATACCATTCCAGATAAATGGCTGCCCAATCTCTACTTAAAAGCCTCCAGTGATGGAACTTCTGAAGGAAAGCTTTTCCACTGATCAATTGTTCTCAGGAAATTATCCTCAGCTCTAAGTTGGATCTTGATAAGTTTCCATCTGTTGCTTTTTGTCCTGCCTTCAGATGCTTTGGGGAATAAGTCAACCCCTTCATCTCTGTGACTGTCCCACAAGTACTAAAAGACTGCTACTTTTATCACCCCTCAATTATCATCAAATATATCAAATATCGTTAACTACTCTAGTTCAAGAATGTAATGAATCAAACCGATGAGAGGTGACTGAGAAACCTAAAGTGACAGATATCACCCATCACTACTACTGCCACTCAAAGGACAAAAATCGTGAAAATAATCTCCAGCTACACATTTAAATGAGGACTGGGGAAAGGAGGGGGGTGAAGGAAAAACCCATCTTTTCAAAGGAAAAAGATGCAGGGCAGTGATGGCATTCAAATTTTTTTTTACTACTGGTTCTGTGGGAATGGCTTGGTGGGCATGGCAGGGAAAGGATACTGTAAAATCTCCAGTCAGAGGTGGTATTTGCCAGTGATATTTGCAGGAACTGACCATTTCTGGAGAATTGATACCTGCTGAATACCATCTCTGATGCAGGGAGTTTTAAACATGTCTCCTTGCATGTTGATATGAGTCTTAAACACGGGTATTCTAAGGTCAGGGCTATTCTACAGCCTTAATTTAAAAAAAAAAAAATTAAATGGGTTGGAAATATTAGAAATCCTATCCACTATTCAAAAGAGGGCCACCAGGATTTGAAAACAAGCCATCAGATTTCTATTGGATTGTTAACATGAAAAAATATGAGCCAGCAGTATGCAGCAGCTTGCCAAAAAAGCTAATGCCATCCTAAGTTGCATCAACAGAGGGATGCAATCAAAATCAAGTGAGGTACTAATAAAGCTTTAGTAAGACCACACCTTGAATACTGCATACAGTTTTGGTCACCACACTATAAAAAAGATGTTGAGACTCTAGAAGAAGTACAGAGAAGAGCAACCAGGATGATTAGGGGACTGGAGGATAAAACATATGAAGAACGGTTGTAGGAACTGGGTTTGGCTAGTCTAGGGAAAAGAAGGACCAGGGGAGACAGGAGAGCATCTTCTAATATTTGAGGGGCTGCCACAGAGAGTAAGGAGTCAAGCTATTTTCCAAAGCACCAGAAAGCCAGACAAGGAATAATGGATGGAAAATGAACAAGGATAAATTCAACCTGGAAATAAGGAGAAACTTTCTGACAGTGAGAACAATCAATCAATAGAACAGCTTGCCCTTGGAAGTTGTGAGAACACCATCACTTGAGACCTTCAAGAAGAGATTGGACTCCCATTTGTCAGAAATGGTATAGGGTCTCCCACCTGGGTAGAGGGTTGGACTAGATGACCTAGAAGGTCCCTTCCAACTCTGATTATCTGTTAAATCTGTCTTTTGTTAAGGCACAATCAATTCATAGGAGAGGATTTGTTTTTCTGCAACTACTACTGCCAAAGCTTAGGAGGGGGACGTAGGGAAAAACTACCCTTGAAAGGTACTAGAAGGGTATTTGCCCCTACAGAGGAAGATGAATATAATAAAATATTAGAAACTGGCAATCTTTAGTTCTACTATCCCAGCACATTGTTTTCTTATCAAAATCTGAATTTTGTGGTGCATTGATAGAATGTAGGTACAAAATGTCTTATAATAGTGTTCTCCTTAACAATGTCTCTGGAAGCAAATTTGATCTCTCCCAGTGTGAGAAACACCCCAAACACTGCTTTTCTGTCCCAGTATTACAGACAAGGTACCGTACACTAGTGGTACAATTCAACCAGTGGAAGAACCGGTTCACTTCACATGCATGCTCTACATTTTAAAAAGTCCATTTTCAACTCAGTTACTTATCTTCTGCTGCATCCCTGGTGAGTAAAATAGATGATGCGTGGCAAAACCACTCTGCTGCGCGAATCAGCTGTGCTAAAAAAACCAGGAAATAAAGCACAGGAAAGAGCAGGGGTCAAATGCTAGGGGCCAAATGCTCTCTGGAACTACCAGTTTGTCTGAACCAGTCCAAACCAGTAGAATCCCACCCCTGCCATAGACACAGGTTTAGTTATTTCATTATTTATTTGTATCCCCCCCCCTTATTATGTTTACAAATAACTCAAGGGGGTGAACATATCCAACACAACTTCCTCCTCCTCTTTTCCCTACAACAACAATCCTGTGAGGTGGGTTTGATTGAGAGAGTGTGATTGGCCCAAAGTCACCCAGCTGGCTTTTGTGGCTAAGCAAGATTTGAACTTATGGTCTTCTACTTTTTACCCTGGTGCCTGAACTGCTAGGCAGCTTGATCTATTTTTTTGTTTTTTGGTCTGGTGTCTTTTTTAATATTAAATAAAACTTTTAATGTAGGACAACTTTTTCTCTTTGGTTTATTTAAATCATATTAGCATGATGCTTATTGTTTATTTTTCTATTTGTCTGTATCAATATTTATCAGTCAGTGACCATGAATATATCGAAAGGCATTCAGTTGAAATCTGTTTTTTGAACCAATGAAGATGTCAATGGAGGTTCTCAGTCATCCAGGTCCTGGTTGTCCCAAAGGTGCTTTTTCAAAAGGATTTGGACTTTGCTTTTCCTTGAAAACGTTTTGCTTCTCATCTAAGAAGCTTCTTCAGTTCAGAATGATTCAGAACTAAACTCTTCTACCCTCCACCATTCAGTCAGAAATGAAGAAACTTCTTGTATGAGAAGTGAAACATCTTCAAGGAAAAACAAAGTCCAGTTGCCTTTTGAAAAAGCACTTTTGGGACAAACAAGGAAAAATTGCTTCTTTCTCTCTACCATTTTAAGTCAATCTAGTCCTCAGCTCCTTATCATGTCAAGCTACTCAAAATTGATGCAGGCAATCCAGCATATGAGAAAACAAATTATTATCATTTGATCAGACTATTACAGGAGGCCACTTCATTTGGCTACTCTATAAACATTTCTTCAAGTGTTGCCAATTAACTCAAGTGCATAACGAGTTATTGGATTACTAATTTGCCATTTGTTCACCAAACAATCTAAATTAATGTGCATACTTTAAAAAAAATCAGCAGGTCAAGATGTGCCTCCTTGAGCTATTGAGGGATGGGTAAAAATAGTTAATGATTGCATGAAGAGTATTGTTCCTTTCTGGATGGAAATGCAATTGTTAATATTTTTCCATTTTCTTTCTTATTATACTGACAAAGGAAGGGAGGCTCAGTTCTTGTTCTCAACAATTAATCCCTCCCCAGCTGATTGTAAGAGTGCAAATGTTGCTTAAATTCAGGTTTTAGTTTCTTCTGAAAGTGTTAGAGTAACAGAGGAAGAAGAAGGGGGACATTGAATCTTTGAACTAACTTCTCTGCTCACTGCAGGAATTGATATTCAGTGTCTGCCTTTCTGATTAAGAAGAGATGCCATTATCCAACTGTTGTCATTGTTGATAAGATTTCTTTAACATCCAATTGTTTTATTTTGAATAACGTAAACAACTGCACACACAAAATAAGTATGCATTCAAATGTGCTGAAAGTTTAAGCATGTCTACATGAGTTGTAGGTGCCTCACTGGAGGTTTTCAACAATAGGCTGGACCAGAATAGTATAATGTTGTGGTTGGACTAGAAGACCTCAATGATTCCTTCCAGCCCTATGCTTCCATGTTCTACAAGCTTTACTTTGACCTCTGCAAAGATTGTACTGGTTTGTATTCACTTAGAGATTCGTGTAGCTTGACCAGAGGTGGGATTCTACCAGTTTGCATCTATTCACTAGAACCGGTTGTTAACACTTTAAGCAGTTCAGAGAACCGGTTGTTCGAAGAAATTACTGGCCTAATCCTGTAAGGAAGGCAGGGAGGAAACATTCTGGTGTTGCTTACAGAAACTGCCTCTCCGTTAACCCTTATTACATTCTTGGCAGGAACATCTCTGGAGTTTTTTTCCCCTTCTTTGCTGGTACTCTGCTTGTCTGGCGTGACCATTTAAAATTACAATGGCACTGAAAAAAGTGACTTATGACCGTTTTTCATTCTTACGACTATTGCAGCATCCCCACAGTCACAAGAGGCCAGGCGAGGAGATGCATGCTTCGATGTGAGTGATGTTGAGTTGGCCACGCCCAGCCAATAACATGACCACCAAGCTATGCCCACCAACTAAGCCACACCCACAGAAACAGTTGTTAAAAAAATTGAGTCCCACCCCTGAGTTTGCTCATGGATGCCTCAAAAACTATAAATGGAGCACAAACTCCCATTACAGCTAAAATTCATGCAATAATGGGAGCTGCTATCTAACATAAGCACCAGAATCTCGACTGAAATGCAGTGGAGCTCCGGGAATGAGATTCCATCTGGGATCAATAAGGTGGAGACTTAAAGATCATGGACGAAAATGACCTTGTACAGCCTACATTCACCAAATTTGCTTCACGTGGTTTGCTTCAAAAAATTTGTTTATATCATTGTTTGATTGATTTTTTTTTTGTCAGCCACATAGGATTATTGTATAAATATAAAAAGTCATATACATCTTATAAGTACAGTACATAAATACTGTATATCCATCAATTTTCTGATTAACACAGGACTGTCAACTAGTCAAAGAGGGTAAGTGTGCACAAGCTAAGACAGATGCAAACACACATCACAGATGCGTGATTAATCACAATTAATCAAAATTAGCAGTATCCAAACTTGGCATGTTGTGCATTTGCAGCTACAATTTTCAGATTAACAGATTTGGAAGGGACCTTGTAAATCATCCTAGTCCAACTGCCATCCCAAGCAGGAGATCCTACACCATTTCTGACAGATGACAGTCCTGTCTCTTCTTGAAAGTTTCCAGGGAAACTCTTCTTGAAAGCTCCCACGACTTCTGAAGGCAACCTCTATTCCATGGGTTGATTGTTCTCACTGTCAGATAATTTCTCCTTATTTCCAGGTTGAATCTCTCCTTGATCAGTTTCCATCCATTATTCCTTGCCTGGCCTTCAGGTGCCTTGGAAAATAGCTTGACCTCTTTCTCTCTGGGGCAGCACATTAAATCTTGGAAGACTGCTATCCTGTCTCCCCTGGTCCTTCTCTTCACTAGAAGAGGCTAGTCATGCCCAGTTCCTGCAACCATTCTTCATATGTTTTAGGCTCCAGTCCCCCAATCATCTTGGTTGCTCTTCTCTGCACTCTTTCTAAAGTCTCAACATCTTTTTATAGTGTGATGACCAAAACTGGACATAGTATTCTAGGTGTGATTTTACTTTATAGAGTGGTATTAGTATTTTGCTTGATCTTGATTGTATCCTGTTAATGCAGCTTAGGACTGCATTGGCTTTTTTGGCTGCTGCTGCACACTGCTGACTCATATTTAGCTGGTTATACTAAGACTCCAAGATCCCTCTCACAGTTACTGCTACTAAGCCTGATTTCACCCAGTTTATATAATACAACAGAATCTGACTAGCTTAGTAATGGGTAAACTCACTGAAAGCATTTTTCCAGGATTTTAAAAAGAAGATTTTCTAGCTTGATTTGGAAATATGAAAGACTATTACTTGCTTCCAAAGTGTGCATTTCTTTTTGCTTCTGCGTTTATTGATTGCCTATCATTAGAAAGAGAACTTTGAGTTAGGTAGACTTTTCATTTCACCCAACACAGCAATTCTTAAAAGGAGCATTTCCAGTGATGTGAAATTGTCTTAGAGTTACAGAAAGAAGGACACCTTGGGAAACCCTTAAAAAAACAATTTAGAACAGTTAAAGTCCTACATATTCGGAACAGGACATGTGCTTGGCATATGTCCCAGTACTCTTAGAGAAGAATCTTTGTGTGAACTGAACTAATAACTGCCTATTTTCTAACAATTCAGAATGTTGCACATCTAATCTTCAGATAAGGGTTTTTTTCCCCTTCTCCTCCCCTTTTATCTTGTTATTTAGAGCCAGGAGATCTTGGATTATCCAGCCTCAGCCCTTCACAACCAAAAGAGCAGAAGGTCACCTACCAAATGTTGAGCACAATGTTTCAAAGCTAAGCTTGCTCCTTATCCACTTTCTATTTCTAAAATGTGATCTTGCAAAACAGAACCGAAGATTATTTTCCAGGCTATCTTTTATTAAACAACAAGTTCTTTTAAACACAAAGAGAAATGATTTAGACAATTTGAGCAAATCAAGCTGAAGATTTGACTCAGCCATATGACATCTCCTACTGCAGTTATGTCCAATTTTCTTGGGTTACAGGGCCAATACTCTTTAAGACTGTAGGTTGTCAGCGTTCCAACTAACAATCTCCAAACCAATAAACTCCAAGACAGACATTTTCTCAAAGTTCCATTTTATTAGATAGTCATATTGGCACATCTGGGAAAACCCTAATCTGAGAATTCCAGTTTCCCCTTCCCAATAGAAATTCAAAGATCCATCCCCTGCACCCATCAGTCCATCACATGGTCCAATCGCCATCCGTCACAACTGGAGACATCCCTCAAACCACTCCTTTCCCAGGTGCAGGATGGCTTGTCCTTGACTCAGAAGAAGAATGTTGTTATGTCTAACAACTCTCTCTAAAAATCCCCCCTCCCAAATTCCCAGGCACTAAAATGTGGCAGCGTGGAAGATTCTAAGTAACATATGGCTTCCAAAGCTGACATAGGTCGTTGCATCAAACCAGTAGCAACAGCCACTCCTGATTGTGCAAAGTGTATATGATGAAATTTATTAAAACACAACTGAAAGTACTCTTGATTGAAAAAAAACTGTACTGCACAGAACAGGCAAGAATGTGATTTTATTAGTTTACAGTGCACATCCCAACTGAATCACACATAATATTTCTACTTCTTGAGGAACATACTCCATCACATTTTCAAATGTATTTATAAATAAGTAATTAACTCTCAATTACTTTTGCTGATAGATAGCACATTAAGAGACCAACAGTTTTTGTTGTTTTTGTTTATTCTTGGTTTGGGTAACTCACCATGCTTCGTTGAGAATTTTCATTCTTGAAAGCAAGAGTAAATGGACTGTTACATTTTAAAGAAAATCTAATTCTATCTTGTTGTCTGTTTCCTCTACTGTTGTTCTATTCATTGACTTCTGGCATTGTTCATTTAAAGAGAATCAAAAGTTCCTTGGCTCACATATGCCATGCATTATACAAAATATTACCGTCAAATAATCATCCACCTTCAGTTTATCTGTCCTGTCTTGAAAATCTGGGGTTCCTAATCCAGCGTAGCTAGGAAGTACCAGATTAAAGAACGATACCTTGGACAATCCCATAACAAAGTATTTTAAAAACAGCATCCATGCCATTTTTGAAAAAAAAAAATAACATCAGAGAAATTTAAAATCAACAAAAGACAAGTTTGCATAGCAACTGTGTCAATTGGAATACAAATTTAAGTACTGTCCTGATGCAAAATGGACTGGATTCACATCTATAGCTACACATTCTCAGACTAGAGACTTCCTAAACTTCTGAATTAATTATTTCCAGAGATTTGAACCTGAATCAAAAATTGCATGAGATGAATTCATGGGGCCTCCATGCATCTACACATCTTGTTCTCATTTGCACTTCTCAAGGCCCAAAAACACCAGTTTTCTCTCTCAGACCCTCAATATAGCCTTTACCTGGATTATTCCAAAGGTGTGTTTTCAAAGGGCAACTAGAATTTCCTTGTTTTGCCTGAAGACATTTCACTTCTTATCCAAGTTGGATGAGAAGTGAAATTGAAGAAGCTTCTTGGATGAAAAGTGAAATGTCTCCAAGCAAAACAAAGGAAGTCCCATGGCCTTTTGAAAAAGCACCTTTATTAAGAATCTCCATAGACACTTATCTGGATTCCAGCCTATGAATAAGGCAATCTTAAACTATTATTATATGGATGCGGTGGCTCAGTGCCTAAGATGCTAAGTTTGTCGATCAGAAAGGTTGGCAGTTCGATGGTTCGAATCCCTACAACCGTGTTAACGGAATGAGCTCCCATTACTTGTCCCAGCTTCTGCCAAACTAGCAGTTTGAAAACATGTTAAAGAAAATGCAAGTAGAAAAATAGGGAGCCCTTTAGTGGGAAGGTAACAGCATTCCATGTGCCTTCAAAGACGTTTAGTCATGCCAGCCACATGACCATGGAAACGTCTTCGGACAGCGCTAGCTCTTCGGCTTTGTTACAGAGATGAGCACTGGTACCCCCTAGAGCTGGAAACAACGAGCATGTATGTGCAAGGGGAACCTTTACCTACCTCATTATTATTAGCTGAATCAGCATAAAAGAACATTTTTCTCCCCTATTCCAGTATCATATGTCAAAACCTTCTATGGAATCAATTCTGCTATACCCCCCATTGACACAAAGTCATGAGGGAAAGGATATAAACAGCAATGGTTTAGAGGAGCATTGGCTCTATTTCTGCATTTTCTGCCTATCCAGAAATAATATTGTTCCTCCTTCTCTGTCTTTGTCCATTTCAATCACTTTCTCTCAAAAAGGAAAACAATATTTGCCTAGCATTGTAGAAAGAGACCTATATTAATCTATTGTGACAAAAATTCACAACAAGTCTGGGAGCACCTTTTCCAATTAATGCATTTTGTTAAATGGCATCAGTTTTCATGCATTGCTGGTCCCTTCATCAGAAGCATAGAATGGCTAGACCAGGGGGGTCCAACCTTGACAACTTTAAGACCTATGGACTTCAACAACCAGAATTCCCCAAAACAGCTTTCTCTTTATTAAACTAAACATACCTAGTTCCCTCAATTGTTCATAGCAAGCAGGATAGGAAATAGCAATGTGGACAGAAAAGGTTATGCTTGCTCTGCATTATGGCAGAGTTTTATGCTTTATGGCAGAGTATTCTGACATAATATGGTGTCAGTTTAATAATATATTGTATAGTATAGTGAGTTCCCAATATTAGAACCTGTGGGGTCTAATATTGTCTTCCTCGTCCTCCTCCTTCTTCTTCTTCCCCTTCCCCATCTCCTCCTCCTCTTCTCCTTCTCCTCCTCCTCCCCCTCTTCTTCTCCTCTTCCTCCCACTCCTCCTCCTCCTCCTCTTCCTCTTCCTCTTCTTCTTCTTCCCCTTCCCCTTCCCCCTCCTCTCCTCCTCTTCCTCCTCCTCTCCTCCTCCTCCTCCTCCTTTTCTTCTCCTTCTCCTTCCCCTTCCCCTTCCCACTCCTCTCCTTCTCCTCCTCCTCCTCTTCCTCCTCCTCCTCCTTTACTGGTCCAGGTGTCAAAAACCATACAAAGTTCTGACTCTTGCTCTTCAGGCAATCTCAACCACTGTTAATTGATTTTATTGTAGTATGTCTTTGATGTTGTCTCTCCATCTTCTTCTGGATAAAGCCTCTCAAAGTCCAACTTCACAGCCTCTCAAATGCTACCCAACATCCACATCATGAGAGATGGTAACAGGACAAAGTAAGGGATTGCTCGGACTGGGTGAAGTCTGGTGTGGTGTTGTGCCATAGGACCACTATGGCAGTCATGAAGGGCATTCTGGATCACCCTGAACAGTCTGGCTAAAGGGGCTCTGGTGAAGTTGTGACAGGCCCAGCAAGCCAGCAATGGATAATGTATTGCTACAGAAATTATAACAAGATACAAACTGACTGATCAAATAAGTGAGGAGAAAGGAAATCCTATTTTAAACATCAAGGAGACAGCCAAGCTGAATGAGATTGTGAAGAGAAGAAATGTGAAGAAAAAGGAGTGTGATGTTTTAATAAGCAAATAATCCCAAGATGCCAATTACTCCATTAAACTCACGGCAGGGAGGTATGCAAATATTCACTTCCTCTTGATTAATGAGAACGAAGAAAAACATCTAACCACAAAGGCACAGAAGCATTTTCTGGCATTTTACAGTCATACTGGTGCAACATTAGAAAAATTGGAGGCATCACTGAACATCTGTCAAAGGGCCCCATGTTCCATTGCTAACAACTCTATCAAGAGGCTGACATAACATTGACAGTTGCTCCTGCCAAATTATGTCAAGCTGTAGGGGAAGAAAAAGGTCTGTTTTTGGCTAGCATTGGACAAACATTTGCATGCATTCAACCACAAACCTGGCAAGGAAACCAAGCCACTGTGCCAAGGGAAAGCTTGTGCTTTTGCCTAAAGAACACTTACAGCAAAAGAAACAATGGGGCTGGGTAGGGTGAGCGAATAATGTCAGCAGGCTAGTATGGCTCCTTAGCTTCAAGACCAGGTCCAGTGCCCAGCAACCTTACTGCAAGATGGACAATACTGACTTCAACACTCCACCATCACCAGAGGTGGTATTCAACAGATTCTGACCAGTTCTGGAGAACCGGTAGGGAAAAGTTTGTGTAGTCCAGAGAACTGGCAAATCCCACCTCTGACTGGCCCCACCAACCCTATCTATTCTCTGCCTCCCAAGTCCCAGCTGATTAGCTGGATCTTCTTTTGTTGCCTTGCACAGGAGAATGGAGCTAGAAAGCAGGTTAGTGGGGTGGGGAGGAAATGGGGATTTTGTAGTATCCTTCCCTTACTATACCCACAGAACTGGTAGTAAAATAATTTGAATCCCACCACTGGGTCAGTGCAAACTGATGGAAGATAAGATAAGATAAGATAAGATAAGATAAGATAAGATAAGATAAGATAAGATAAGATAAGATAAGATAAGATATGGAATTTAAGATGGACTGGACTTAGATCTCTTGTGAACATGAAGGGATTTGAGACTGATCACCCACCATCAACCATAATATTGGCAATGGTAGCAGTTCTATGATTTATTGCAAGAGTTTATGGGATGCCTGCTGGTTATCCAGAAAGGTTCTTATTTCGACCAGTACAGGAGATTTCAAAGAGGACTTTCTGGAGGAACTTTCTGATCCAATGTGGACATTTGTAGTAATACAGTGTACCCTCAACTTTCAACTGGTCATTTATCGAGCATTCCAAATTACAACACCATTGAAAAAAGTGACTTACAACTAGTTCTTTTACATATGACTGCTGCAGCATTCCCCATAGTCATAGGATCAAAATTTGTGTGCTTAGCAACTGGCGTATAATTAGAGGAATGGGAAAAATTGTGGAACAAAAACTATAAATTAACAATGTCTGCAGCCTATAAAGAAAACTTTTATAAAATGTGTTACCATTGGCATCTAGCACCAGCAAGATGTGGCTAAAATATACCCCAAACATGAATCCAGAATGTTGAAATGTAAAAACAAAAAAGGTACCTTCTTTCACATATGGTGGTCCTGCCCTAAGGCAAAAAAATCCTGGAATACTGAAAATAAGGAAATTACTGATCTCCAAATAGAATTTCGGCCTGAAATGTTTCTTCGAGGGATAATCAGAGGGGTATTTAAGAAAGAAATTAAATATATCATAATACATGTACTAATAATGGCAAGAATAACCTATGCACAAAGTTGGAAAGATAGTATGATAATAAATAAAATAATGGATTGAGCAACTGGCAGGTATTTATGATGGTGGAAACATCTGGATGGTCATGTGATTTTCAGTTGAGATCTTCCCAGTTGGCTTTCAACAAGAAATGTCAATGGGGGGGGGGAGAGCCCGAAGTGTTTATTGACCACAAGCTTCATTTTAACAACTGCAGTGATTTGATAAACAATTCTGGCAGAAATGGTCATCCTTGCTTAGCAATGGAAATTCTGGTCACAATTGGAGTTGTAAGTCAAGGACTAGCTGCATATACTTCAGTTCTGGAGTCTTAACAAATGCATGAAGATGCTAATCCCAGTCCTTCATTGCTTCCTTGATGCTACAGAATTTCTAGTTATTTATCCCAAAGGTGCTTTTTCAGGAGGCAACTGGACTTTCTGCTTTTTCTTTGAAGAGGTTTCTTCTTCTTCTTCTTTTCATCCAAGAAGCTTCTTCAGCTCTGACTGAATGGTGGGGAATGAAAGGATTTGTACTCTTGTAGACAGCTGATCATATGCATTCTTTTAGACAGTTGTTGGGGCCACTTGGAGGTTTATTTGTGTTCCCACAGTGCCACAGATAAACCTCCAAGTGGCCTCAATGACTCTCTAAAAGAATACAAATAACCAGCTGTCTGCAAGGAGTATAAATCCTTCAATTCCCCATCCACTCAGAGTTGAAGAAGCTTCTTGGATGAGAAGCAAAATGTCTTCAAAGAAAACCCAGAAAGTCCAGTTGCCCCTTGAAAAAGCACCTTTGGGACAACCATGACTTGGATGACTGAGAATCTCCATAGACATCTAATTATTTATGCATTTATCAGATTTATATAGCTCTCCATCTCACACACAAAATGGCTTTGGGTTGTGTTCAATACATAAAAACAATTTAAAAAATCATAAAACACCCAAATATAAATAAAGCAAAAAAAACATAAAACATAAACATTCAAGAAATGAAGAAGCTTCTTGGATGAGAAGCAAAACATTTAAAAAAAAAAATCCAGTTGCCTTCTGGAAAAAAGAAAGCACCTTTCGAACACAGTGTCCTAGGAAAAGGCATAGCTGCTTTCAAAAGTTGTTTTACAAGAGCACCTCTGTGCTGTCCAAAGCACCTTTCTCCCTTTAGATCCAAAGGACCACACAACCCTAGTGACTTCAGCGATAGATGTAGAATAATTTATGTTTTGTTTTGGGGGTTTTTTGATGATGGCGCAGAACTGATTTGCCCTTGACTCCTTCCAGCAAATTTTCTAATTTGTATATAGCCTTATGATTTCCAGATTCTTCCTTGCAGATTATTTACCAATCTTGCTTACTTTTTTTCCAAATTTGGCCAGGTGCATTGCTATCAGCTATGGTACTAAAAAACCAAGAAGTTTTACTGTGCATCAAAAGAATATCTGATGTCCAAATGTCACACCAGACACATTTTAGATGCTCCTCACCATTCATTCAGCTTTTGAAAACATTGGGAAGTTTACAATTTTATATTTATACTTTTAACCAACTGAAGCTGTAAACTTGCATTACATTTGTTGGTGCTGTCTAACTGTGCTGATACAATCTGGCATTGAGCTGGCATTATCGTTCTAAGCCATGTTTTGTTTATTCAAAGTTTGATGAACTTTGACAATGGGTCAAACAACCCATTGAATGAGCTTTCTTAAAACTGGGCATGCTGTATGATAGCAGTCACACTTTCTCTTCTCATATTTAACTCTAACATTGCCTAGACAAAATAGAATAGAAATAATTCTAAGACAATCTGCTGAATTGTAGTTTATTAAATAAATCATAGTTGGTGGGGTTTACATAACTCACTAAGCCTCAGTGAAACAGCACAGTTTGGCTCAGTACAAAGATGAGCCAAAACTAAAGTCTTCATATAATGAATTACACCTTCAGCCATATCCCACTCAAATTTTAGTTGATTTTAGTCATTTTAGTTGATTTTGCTTTGCAACTTTTAACCCACTGTCCCATTTAGCCAGAATGTGGTATATTGGTCTGGTTATAGTGCATTATGGTAAACATTGACCAATGTTTTGTTGAACTGGATTGAGGATTCAAATAGGAGCAATTTTCACTTTACAACTTGTCCTATCAGAAAATCTTAGGGTTCTTAATAACAAACAGATAACAGAACTGAATCACAGAGTTGGAAGGGACCTTGCAGGTCCTCTAGTCCAACCCCCTGCTTAGACAAGAAACCCTATCCTATTTCAGACAAATGGTTACAGATAACAGATAATCAGAGTTGGAAGGGAACTTGTAGGTCATCTCGTCCAACCCCCTGCCCAAGCGGGAAACCCGACACCATTTCTGATAAATGACAGTCCAATCCCTGCTTGAAAGTCTCAAGTAATGATGCTCCCACAACTTCCGAGGGCATCTTCTGTTCCATGGGTTGATTACTCTGTCAGAAAATTCCTCCTTATTTCTAGGTTGAATCTCTCCTTGTTCAGTTTCCCTCCATTATTCCTTGTCTGGCCTTTGGTGCTTGACCCCTTCCTCTTTGGGGCAGCCCCTCAAATACTGGAAGATTGCTATCATGTCTCCCCTGGTCCTTCTCTTCACTAGACTAGCCATGCCCAATTCCTGTAACTGTTCTGCATATGTTTTAGTCTCCAGTCCTCTAATTATCCTGCTCTTCTCTGTGCTTTTTCTAGAATCTCAACATGTGTTTTATAATATGGTGAACAAAACTGGATGCAGTACTCTAGATGTGATCTTACTAAGGGTTTATAGAGTGGTATTAGTAACTCACTTGATCTCAATTGTATCCCTCTGTTAATGCAACTTAAGATTGCATTAGCTTTTTTGGCAGCTGCTGCATACTGCTGGCTCATATTTAGCTGGTTGTCCACTAAAACTCCAAGATTTCTCTCACAGTTATTGTTGTTGAGCCTGGTTTCACCCAGTCTATATGTGTACTTTTGGTTTTTCTTGCCTAAGTGTAGGACTTTACTTTTCTCCACATTGAATTTCATTTTGTTAAATATGGCCCAGTGTTCTAGTCTGTCAAGATCCATCTGGATCCTGAGCCTATCTTCTTGGGTGTTAGCTGTTCCTGCTAGCTTAGTATCATCTGAAAATTTGGTTAGTTTCCCTTCTATTCCCTCATCTAAGTCATTAATGAAGATATTGAAGAGTCCTGGGCCTAAACAGAATCTTGTGGCACCTCACTGCTTACTTCCCTCCATATAGACTTAGACCCATTAAGGACTACTCGTTGAATATGGTTTGTAAGCCAGTTGCGAGACCATCTAGTGGTTATCCAATCTCTTCTTAAAAACTTCTGGTGTTGGAGCATTTACAACTTCTAGTTGTTCCACTGATTAATTGTTCTCACTGTCAAGAAATTTCTTCTTAGTTCTAAGTTACTTCTCTCCTATATTAGTTTCCACTCATTGCTTCTTGTCCTGCCCTCAGGTGCTTTGGAGAATAGCTTGACCCCCTCTTCTTTGTGGCAGCTCCAGAGATATTGGAAGACTGCTATCATGTCACCCCTAGTCCTTTTTTTCATTAAACTAGATATACCCAATTCCAACAATCATTCCTTTTTTTTTTTGTCCAGGGCTCTGCTGATATGCAAAAGCTGCTTGGGTTTTGTCTCTCAGAAGAAAATTTTTAAGCATGAGCAAGAACAAAAAGTGTTACAAATCCTCAACAATGCTATCAGCCTACCCAAAGCCCTATCTTCTGATAAGAACCCAAGAGCCATGAAAAATAAATACAAAATTGCACTGGATGAAAAATATACTTCAGTTCTATGTAACTTTTTTTTTCTTTTAGGACAGCTTAATCTCCAATGACATAATCAATTTATCTAGTAGCACTAACAGGACAAGGTTGAATTCAGTTTGAAGCTCCCGTGTCCTCCAGATGCCTCCTGCAAAGCAACATGATTATGTTTAGTTGTGGGTATCACTCCTTAAAAAGAATGGAGACCAACTGGAGCATATGGAATATTGGAATATTGCATCCAGTTTCGGTCACCACAGTGTAAAAAAATATATTAAGTGTCTAGAAAGAGTGCAGAGAAGAGCAACAAAAATGATTAGGGGACTGGTGCTGAAACATATAATGAATACTTGTAGGAACTTGGTGTGTCTAGTCTCATGAAGAAAAGGACCAGGGGTGAGATGATAGCAATGTTCCAATATTTGAGGGGCTGCCAGAAAGAAGAGGGGCTCAGGCTATTCTCCAAAGTACCTGAGGGTAGGACAAGAAGCAATGAATGGAAACTTATAAAGGAGGGAAATTTCCTGACAATGAGAACAATTAATCCATGGAATGATTTGCCTTCAGTAGCTGTGAGTGCCCCATCACTGGAGGTTTTAATAATAATAATAATACTTTATTATCATTGTAGTACAGTATATATGCAGCATACACATACAATGAAATTCATATAACACCCAGAGACCAGACCCAACACACACACACACACACACACACATACACACATAACAATCCCCAAACACCCCCCACCCACCAAATTCACCACCCCCTAAAAACACACAAGCATCCACACAATAGACCAAGTAATACTGTCCAACAACTCACTGATGCTAGTCCTTAAGTCCATTGTTAAGTGCAATTATAGCTCTGGGATAAAAACTGTTCAGGAAACGTGTGGTCTGAGTTTTAATTGTTCTGTTTCTTCTGCCAGAAAGTAACAGTTCCACAAAGATTGTAAGCAGGATGGGAAGAGTCTCTGAAAATGTTGTGCAACTTCCTCAAACAGTGAGATGCAAAGATATCATCCAGGGATGATAGCTGGAGCCAGATGATATTCTGGGCAGTTTTAATGATTCTCTGAAGAGTTTTTTTTTTTTGTCTGCTGCTGAACTGTTCCCATCCCATGCAAGGATGCTGTATGTTTTAAGTAGAGATTGGACAATGATTTGTTTGAAACGGGATAGAGCAGCCAGAAATGTTCCTCAATGTTTCAGACTTTGTGGACCTGTGGGTGGGGGGAGGGAATGGTTTGCACAAGTGGATGGCAAATGAGCACACACAGCATGTGTTTGCACAAGCAGCATACACGTGTGACTGTTGCTCCTGCAAAAGGAACACATGGGCACACCCACTGCTCATGCAAGGAGGATGTGCATATCTGCACATATGCTCACCAGCTGTTTCCATGGCCCAGTAGCAAAACCCCTCATGACCCACCTGGGAGCACAAACAAGAGGTTGGGGATCCCTGATATTGAGTTCCATGCTTGACCAAGGGGCTGGACTAGAAGACCTCCAAGGTCCCTTCCAACTTTGTTATTCTGTTATATTCAGTGAAAGGCCCCTGAGTATTTTCAGCTTGAAAAATAAGAAACACCTAAAAGGCAATTACATAGAAGGGAGCAAAAGATTATTTTCTGCCGTCTCAGGCTGATGGGTCTGAGTTAATTGGCTAAATTATAGGTAAGATGGATTTCAGATGAGCAATGTTTTAAGGGCAGGGTAATGGAGCTAATTAACTTTTCTGCTTGAAACCTGGGTATGGAATGTAGTATTAGGTGAAGAATTAATATAAAGAGGGATGTGTACCTAATCCAGCTGGAAACCAAGGAAAATAACTTCAACTGAAGTACAAGATAGATCTAACTTTTATTTGATCTGAAAAACTCCAACGGAGGTCTGTTATTTCAGCACTCCAAAACTCAGAGACATCATGGCAGCCAGCTAAAACTCTGTGTCAGTGATGAGAGGATATAGGCATTTTTATTTAAGAGATAGATTTTAAAAGAGCATTACTTAAAAATCCCTACACCTATTTCTGTGCAATCAGAAATAACAGTCATAACGTTTGAGTTTTCTGGATGATTTCCTGCAGTTCTCATGAAATGTTTTATATGTATATATAAAATCTGTTTCAAGTTTTCTTATTGTCTGCACAGGGATCTCCAATCTTGGCAGGTGGACTTCAACTCCCAGAATTGCTGGGCTTTCTGACCAGGTATTCTCCCAGCCAGCTTTCTGACCAGGTATTCTTTCCATTCCAACAGCAACTCTCAAAGCGCAGGAAATCAGGAATCCAGGAAGCTCAGATGAATAAAAGGTTTAGTGAATGCTACAAGAATCTGAACTACTAACAGTCAAAGAGAGTTGGTGAAACATAAGAGTCAATGGAATTCAAGGCGGCTGGGCTTAGATCTCTTTGTGGGCACAAAGAGATTCAAGAGTGATGACACATTTGACTCCTCCCTCATGCTGTAGATCATCTCTTACAGCAACATTTCTTGATGAGAGCTGCAGCAAAAAAAAAAAAAA
>BHFT01024358.1:33424-108406 GCA_004320025.1 Laticauda laticaudata
CAAAAAAAAAAAAAAATGTCTAGGAACCATTTTAAATTTCCTGCAATGCTCTGATGGTACAGTGGTTAGAATGCAGTGTTGCAGGCTTACTCTGCCCACAGCCTAGAGTTCGATCCTGACCAGCTCAAGGTTGACTTAACCTTCTACCCTTCCAAGATCTGGAAAATCAGGACACAGATTATTAAGGGAAATATGCTGACATTATAAACTGCCCAGTATGTGTTGTAAAGTACTATTGGGTGGTATACAAGTCTAAGTTGTATTTAATTGCATTATGAGGAGTGAGCAGCAGCAGAGTGGAATGGGGATATCAGGGCTAATGGTCCATGATGGAGCAGCTACATTTCAATAGTTGCCCAAATATAACAGACTGTCCAGGTTATGCCCTGCCAACTATCGGGTTTATGCCCTGCCAGAGACTCCCATTGCAGCCCACGTTAAAATCCTTGAGATGGATTCCGCTTCCATTCCTACACATTAAAAAACCCTCTGCAAACCCCCTGCCTTTGTTTAATCTGCTAACAGGATCCTTCCCCTCCCTTTTGAATGGCCTTTGACTGTGTATTGACATGAGAATGTCAAACTTTTCTTGCCCTGTGTTTGGGCAGGTGAAAAGAATTACCAGAAACGTTTGTCTAGTAAAATCCTCCCTCATCAGGTGATTGTTTCCCATTATTTGCAAAGCAGGGTTGGAGGCACAGATCCGCCCTAGGTCCTCTACACACACCTTATTAAAAATGATACATAGATCAGGAAGTATCTCCCGTTGCTTTAATCAAAGGAAATTAAAGAGTGGTAAGAGCAGCTGCACCCAGTGAATAGAAGACCTGTTGGAAAAAGTACTTAGGATGTTTGGCCATGTGGCTTAAGGTGTAGAAGAAAGTCTTTTGCAGATCAGATTGAATGAGTTCTATATTCTAAGTTCAGTGGAAGAATTAGAGCAGTGGCTCTCAATCTTTTGCTCACCAGGGACCTCCTTTAAATACCTTTTGTGGTCATGGACCATAGCCATAGACCACCAAGACTTAACTCAAGATTAAAAGCATAGCATTTCTTCAAGCCTTCGTGGAACCCCTGTGATGACATCATGGCCCACCAGGCAGTGGTGGGATTCAAAAAAAAATACCACTGGTTCTATGGGCATGGCTTGATGGGTGTGGCTTGGCTTGGTGGGCATGGCTTGGTGGGCGTGGCAGGTGAAGGATACTATAAAATCTCCATTCCCTCTCCACTCCAGGGGAGGGATACTGCAGAATCCCATTCCCTCCCTACCCCTCTAACCTGCTTTCCAGCTCCGTTCTCCTGTTCAGGGCAACCAAAGAAGACCCAGCCTATCAGCTGGGACTCAATGGGAGGCAGAGAAGAGATGAGGGCAGGGCCAGTCAGAGGTAGGATTTACCGGTTCTCCAAACTATTCAAAATTTCTGCTACCAGTTCTCCAGAACTGGTCAGAACCTGCTGAATACCATCTCTGCCACCAGGGTTTGGCAGATCACAGGTTGAGAAACACTGAACTAGAAGGTCATCAAAAAAACAACAGCTGCTGCTCTCCTAAATTTTCGGGTGTTTAGTGATATCTGAAAAAACATCTCTCCCTGGTTGAGTCTTACCATTCCCTAATATTGTCTTCAGAGGCCCAGCCTTCCTAAACTAAATGCAGAAGTAGATACAGAAAGGACACTTTTTCTGGTGGAAAACTGCAGAACTGGGAACACTTTCTCCACAGTATCTTTATTTTTCATTTCTGATTTTATTGTAATTTTTTTTGTTTGATTTTTGTGAGCCTTCCAAAGTCTTTGACAGTTGAATACAGTACAAGTTTAATACATTGTTGCTGTTATAGTACCATCTTCTATTTATTTTATTTATTAATCAATGACTCCCCAAAATAAGCATACAATAACCATATGAAAATATAAGCTGATAACACAACTAAAATTCTCAACACTTGATAGCAAGTCTATAATGTCTTCCAGAAAAGCTCTGGCTTCAACTTTTTTCAGAAGGTGGATAATATTGGAGACAAACTGAACTCCAACAGGAGCCCATGCAGAGGTCTTGCCCCATCAATGAAAAACTATCCTTTGGGAATTTGTTTTCCTTGATCTCCTGGAAGAGGAAGACAACTAGCTGCTTTTCCTGGTGCACTTGGTCGACTGATATTCATTTTTTTATTTTGATTTGTCAGTCGCTTACAAGATAATAGGTATAAGTATATACATAGTTATTATATGATAGTGCTTTAGTCTGGCAAGATTCTGTCCATAAGCAAACAACCATAAAGAAACTACTCTGAATTAACTCCTCATGTCATTTTTGGTTCCTTGGTTTGTCACTATCCGCGTGAATGTCTGAATTCCATATTCTCTGTTTAAGTTCTACCTCGGTTTTTGATAGGTCCAAAGCAAATAGGACTGATATTAACAATCCATACTATCTCAGATCTTGGTCAATTTGTTTCTGCATAATAGATTGATGTCTTCCATATAGAATGAGATGTACCAGTGAGGCTCCCCAAGGATCTATTCCATCCAACATCTTAGAAGACATAATAAAGGTAGCAATGTGTCTTTGCTTAAGTGTATTATTAAATTCCAGGCCAGTAACCCTTGGAGAAATTGTTGCTAAAATCAGTGAAGTAATCCAGAACCACCAACAGCCTTATGTAAGCATGATTAATCAATGACTCTAGTTCCCCCAAAGCTTACTTTTCTTCATGTGTTGCTTGAACCAAGGGTCTTCAAACTTGGCAAATTTAAGATTTGTGGACTTCAACTCCCAGAATTCCAGAACTAACATGACTGGAGAAGGAATTCTGGGAGTTGAAGTCCATAAATCTTAAAGCTATCAAGTTTAAAGACCCCTGCCTTGAACAATTGGTTAATCTACCATATCATACAGTTAATGGTTTGAAATGGCTTTACTCTCATTGACAGTGATTCTATCATACTGTAGCTATTATACAATGAAACATGCAGTACATCTACAAAAGAAGGGCTCAGGTTAGCGAGTTAGCTGTTTATTATCTAATAAATATAATCTGATTAGGTTAGGCTTATTTACTTTGTTAACAAAATTTGTAAACCACCGCAAATCATACTGATGCTCAGGAATGGATAAAAAAATTAAACTACGTCAAATATTACTATAATAAAACAAGGCACATATGAATAACCTGCATTATTGTCACATTTGTATTATTTTGATTAGGGTTTTCAAGCCATCAACCTTTCAGGAAAAAGAAGTATATTGGTGCATTCCATTTTTCCCCATCGTTGGGAGCAAAAAAATAAATAAACAAAACCTCTTACTTCTATCAAGTATCTTGTCATTCAAAGCCAGTGGAGACTTTCATGGCATCACAAGAGAGAAAGTAGGGTCTTTGTATTTCATTCACTCCGAAGCATAATAGCATTTGACAAGAAAGAAAGACTTAAGTAAACTAGATAATAATCACACACGGTGAATAAATAACGCCTGGATCCTGGATTAAAGCGATGTGACAAAAATAATCAAAAATCCATTGGCAATAAGAGATGTACACAAAAGACTGCTGATAGGGTGTTTTCGGAAACTGGCACAACATACGGTTATTGAACCTGTCAGTGACTGTTGACAAGTGGTGGAAGACAAAAGGCCCAAACCAGAAGAAAGTTTCCCAAGACAATTCATGTTGCAATAAAGATGATATGTTCACAAGAATAGCAAGCAAGTTGCTTCCTCGTTTCCTACAAAGCTCATGTTTCAAACTCAGGACAAGCGTTAGGAGCCGAAGACAAAATTTGTACTGGGAATGGAAGAGGAATGGGTGGGTGGAATCAATGGCCGTTGAAGCAGGCACTCTCTTGGGAAGAAAATGGAGTGGGAAGGAGAAGGAAAGGAAGGAATCTGTTGTTTTTGGTAGGAAAAGGAGCAGGTTTTCTCTTCTTTTTGACCTTTTCAACCCAAGAGAAAGTTGGAAAGAATGTAATGCAAAGGGTCTCCAACTGTCTGTCTTTCTGTCTTCACTCAATTTCGTGGGGAGAGAAACTTTGGCAAAAAGGTTGAAAATCCAGTTGGCTTTGAATGATCCATCTAGGAGTAGGTGAGGTGAAAAAGAAAATCCAGACAAATGTCCTTTGTGCATCCCGACGGGAAAGACAATTGTGCAGAGGCTGAGAATATTGTTGATGGCTCTGTTCATATATGGTATCCATTGGTTCTGTCTCCTGGCCTATACTAAAAAGCTTCTTTTTTTTAACTGATTTGTCTGATGTTACTACATTTATCCCAGGAAAAAGTAAGATAATTGTTATTTATACTTGATGAACAAGAGAATGTTTTAAAAGTCTGTAGAGATTCTCCATCATCCAGGTCATGGTTGTCCCAAAGATGCTTTTTCAGGAGGCAACTGGACCTCCTTGTTTCTTCTTTGAGGATGTTTCACTTCTCATCCAAGCAGAGAATGTTTTGTTTTTCATCAATAGAAAAACCCTGCCTTCCTCCACTTCATGACTTGCCCTACTTACCACCCAATTTTGGAAAGAGCAGAGATGCAAACTGTGTTCATTCACCCCGGGCAGTGGCCTACCCCAGTTTTACCCAAAATAATGGTGTGCAAGGCAATGGGGGTCTGAATTTTCTATCAAAAGAGGTCTACTCTGCAAGAGATTTGATGGACAAAAAGGACAAAGGTGTTTCACAATAAAAATAAGAATCCGCTGGAAAGTTGGGCAACTTTTACATGGCTGATGTGGCAATTAACACTTGGAAGGAGGGAGAAGACCTAAGGGCAGGGGTGGGATTCAATATTTTTAACAACTGGTTCTGTGGGCGTGGCTTAGGTGGTAGGCATGGCTTGGTGATCATGTGATTGGGTGGACATGGCTTGGTGGTTATGTTATTGGCTGGGTGTGGCCAATTCAATATCACTCACACCAAGGCACGCATCTCCTCACCTGGCTTCTCATGACTGTGGGGATGCTGCAACAGTCATAAGTGTGAAAAATGGTCATAAGGCACTTTTGTCAGTGCCACTGTAACTTTGAATGGTCACTCCACACAAGCAAAGTACCAGCAAAGGAGGAAAAGAAAACTCTAGAGAGGTTCCAGAGACAGGAAGTCTAGTCCTGCCAAGAATGTAATAAGGGCTAATGGAGAGGCAGTTTCCGTAAGCAACACCAGAATGTTTCCTTTCTGCTTTCCTTACAGGATTAGGCCATTGATTTCTTCTAACAACCGGTTCTCCAAACGGATTAGAAGGTTAACAACCAGTTCTAGCAAATTGGTGCGAACCTGTAGAATCCCATCCCTGCCTAAGGATGAAGCATAATGATGCAAAAGCAGGCCATGTTATCTATCCATGGGCTTTCAAGAAGGAAAACTAAAAACGATTAGCTGTGTTTCTCAACCTTGATAACTTTGAGATGTCTGGATTTTAACTCCCAGAATTCAACTACCCAAGGCTGACTGGGGAAGTGAAGCCCACACATCTTAAGGTGCCAAGGTTGAGAAACACATCCAGGCATTTATAGTTCTCCTTCTCCTTGAAAGGTAGCAGGTATGGAAGTTACCCCCTCATTTAGCCCTGAAGTAACAAACTCCCAAAGGCTATATGCTGGTGGAGAGATATGATCCTGCATCTCCCCATTCTTGGTCCAACACCATGCATTCATTATCACACTGACACTTGTCCAAAAAGAAAAAAAAAAAATTTCCTCCTACTTCTTACTAAAAATGGAAATAAAAGATTAATGACCTATGTCCAAGCAATTTTCGGATGTCTACTTCAGTCCTCAGTTGTTTCTGACCAAAACATGGCCAAAAATCATGTTTCCCATAATGTAGGATTCTAGGGCCACAAGCTATCCTGTTCTCAGTTTTGGGGCCTTGTTGTATGGCTGTGCTCAAACACGACACAAACTCACCATTTTTACCATAGTTTACTAATTAGGCTCCAGATACATTCAGTCAATAATAGCAATAGCACTTAGACTTACATACTGCTTCATAATGCTTTACAGCCCTTTNTAGGCTCCAGATACATTCAGTCAATAATAGCAATAGCACTAAGACTTACATACTGCTTCATAATGCTTTACAGCCCTTTCTAAGCACTTTATAGAATCAGCATATTGCCCAACAATCTGGATCCCCTTTTTACCCACCTCGGAAGGATGGATGGCTGAGTCAACCTTGAGCCAGTCAGGATTGAACTGCTGGCAATTGGCAGAATTAGCCTGTAACAATTTTAATCACTGTGCTACCACGGCTCTTACAAAAATAAAAAAATAAAAAAAATCAACATTACCTCCTGGATCCCTGCTTTCCCCTTAGACTGACATAGTAACACATACAATCTCTAACATTTAAGCCTGTATTCCCGTTGCTAAGAATCATTTCTTAAAGTGGGGTATTTCTGCCTAATATGTGAGTTTAGAGTACATAGGTAGTCCTCAATTTGCAACCATTGTTTAGTGACCATTTGAACTTACAATGGCACTGAAAAAAAAGTGATTTATGACTGTTTTTCACACTTATGATTGATTGTTGCAGCATCCCTATGGTCATGTGATCATGTGATCAAAATTCATGTGATTCATGTGATCAAAATTCAGGTGCTTGGCATTTGGTTCCTATTTATGATGGCTGCAGCGTTCCGGGGTCATGCAAAGTGAAAACTACTTGAAGACTGTTCGTTTTGGTTACCCTTTCGGTCTAACAAAATTGTCGACACAATGATCGAAGGAACTGCAATGATTTGCTTAACAACTGGTGGCAAGAAAGGTTGTAAAATGAGGCAAAACTCACTGAACAAAATTTATTTGGTCATAAATTAAGGACTATCTATAGATCTTTGACCAGTGGTGGGATTCAGTTTCTTTTACTACCGGTTGTGTGGGACACCGAACCACCCGTACCGTCCCCTTCCTATCACGTTTTAGGGGTAAGGGAGGGGTGGGGTGATTGGACGAAAGGAGCTCTGTTCTCCCGTGCAAGGCAACAAAAGATCCAGCGGGTCAGCTGGGACTCAATGAGAGGCAGAGAATAGATGGGGGCGGGGGAAGTAAATGGTGGTGTTTGCCAGTTCTCTGAACAACTCAAAATTTCCGCTACTGGTTCTCCAGAACTGGTCGGAACCTGCTGAATATCACCCCTGTCTCTGACCCAGAATGAGTCACCCTTGCAGTAACCTAGCAGGACTTTCCTTAACATGTGTTTATTTGTTTGTTTAAAACATTTATATGGCCCCGCCTATCTTTTAACTAATTCTAAGCAGCTCCTTAACTTCTTAACTTTGTTTTACAACTTAAGAGTTATGTCCTTAAGTTTAATCATTGTGTTCCACGTTCACACCTTCCAAGCGACATCGCAATTAGAAAAATGAATATTGTTTGAGAAGAGATACTGTTCTATTTGTATATATCAGTGGAGTTAACATAACAGACTTGCTCTTTTTCCTTTGTTCCCATTTTCTCCCCTCAACCTTGACATATACAAATATTTATCAGCCCAAGATGTTTGTGAGCAGTGTCCTTAGTGTTAAACATTTAAATATATACCCTGATTGGATGGCCCATGGTGGTGGGAAATTGAAGTCACAGGTTGCAGCCGCAGCAGACTGGGGGTTAGAAAAGGAGCTGCCGGGGCTGCTGTTCTTTGTTCTGAGTGATATAATAAAGAAACATAAATGGTCAAAGCCTCCCGCATCTTCTCTCACCCATGATCTAACACTGGCGACGAAAGTGGGATCCTGAGAGAAGTGGGAGTGCGACAACATGGCTAGCTAACTGAACAAAGAACTCAACATGGCTGGAAACAATACGCCACCCTCACCATTTGACCCAATGACCGAGGACTGGGAGTCCTACGTCGATTGTTTCCAGATGTTCCTAGAGAGCAGCGATCTAGTAAATATTACGGAACAGAGAAAAAGAGCAGTTTTCCTCATGCGCATTACACTCCCCCTGTATCCAGCCTGGTCAAAAGACACAAGTTCTACTGGAGAGACCAGAAGGAAGGAGACAGCATAAACAATGTTGTCAATAATCTGAGGGACATTGCTGGGGCATGTGAATTCCTGAATGAGGCAATGTTGGATCGTGTAGTCCTGGGACTTAGAGACCTGACCTTACAGAGATGGCTCCTAACAAAACCAAAAATAACACTAAGAGGCCATCGAGGAATCAGCCACAGAAGAAGCATTGCAGAAGTCCACCGCAGCTATGAGAAAAATAAATAAGAATCCACAACCCCCCCAAAAAAAGACAATGCCGCCATTCACCACGAGGACCTCGAATCCGGGTTGGAATCAGCAGATGATGAAGAAGTGAATCAACTCCACTCTGAGCAGCACCAGAAAAGCAGAGAAAGAAAGCAGAAGGAATTTTGATATATGGGTTGTGAACCGGAATGCCGGTTCCGAGATGCTATTTGTCAACGCTGCGAGCAGAGGGGGCACATCACAAGAGCATGCACAGCATTCAAGCCAAACAACTGAAGACCAAGACAAGGTACACCCTCAAGAACTAGGGCTAGAAGTCAGCATCATGCAATCCACAATGACAGAGGCAGTAATAAGAACCCTAAGGAAACTATTTACTACACACAGCCTTCCAGATATAATAGTACCCGACAATGGACCTCAATTCACAGCCACACAGTTTGAGGGATTCCTGGCACAAAATGGGGTACAACATGCCCTCTCAGCACCTGGACACGTCTCCACGAATGGTTTGGCTAAACACATGGTCTGGTACACGGAAGAGACACTTCAGAAACTTGGGTCAGGGGATTTGCAAGCAAAAGTAGATAAGTTATTAAGTATACAGCACATAACACCTAGCACAGCAACAAATAAAAGCCCCATGGAACGTCTTATGGGGAGGAAACTGAGATCACAGTTTGACAGGGTACACCCCAATTACACACCAGAAAGACCACTAGATTCATCCGGCAAATGCCAAATTTTCAAAACGGGTAACTCAGTATATGCTAAAAATCTAACAGGGGAACCATTATGGATACTGGCAATGGTGGTACAGGTAACGGGGCCTCGTTCATACAGAGTTGAGACAATAGAAGGGAGAAGCTGGAGAAGACACATAGATCAACTACAGAGCCGGGGGACAAAGGGAACAAACAGGGAGGAAGGGGGAGATGGGTGGGATTCTACAAGTTCGCACCTATTCACTAGAACCGGTTGTTAACATTCTGTGCACTTTGGAGAACTGGTTGTTAGAAGACATTACTGGCCTAATCCTGTAAGGAAGGCAGGAAGGAAACATTCTGGTGTTGCNCCTGTAAGGAAGGCAGGAAGGAAACATTCTGGTGTTGCTTACAGAAACTGTCTCTCCATTAAACCTTATTACATTCTTGGCAGGAACATCTCTGGAGTTTTTTTCCCCTTCTTTGCTGGTACTCTGCTTGTGTGGAGTGACCATTCAAAATTACAATGGCACTGAAAAAAGTGACTGATGGCCATTTTTCACACTTACGATTGTTGCAGCATTCCCACAATCATGAGAGGCCAGGCAATGAGATGCGTGCCTTGATGTGAGTGATATTGAGTTGGCCACGCCCAGCCAATAACAAAACCACCAAGCCATGCCCACCCAGTCACATGACCACCAAGCCATGCCCACCAACGAAGCCATGCCCACAGAACCGGTTGTTAAAAAAATTGAATCCCACCCCTGGGGAGAGACCTTTCACACATGTACATTACAAACAGAGAGGAAGGGGGAGACCCTTCACATGCAGCCAATAATAACAAGGAGGAAGGGGAAGCCCACAATCTAACACTTAGCATGCCTTCTCTCAATTGTTACACTGCAACACCAAGTAAGTAAAACTCCAAAATCTATGAAAGTCGAAGGGGAAGAAAATTGGCTAGCAAACCCAATTGCATCGCCCTAATTCTACACACTCTCTCTTATAGCTTTTTTCAAAAATATTAAAGTACCGGTATTGAACGTTTTTCTAAGCTTCCCAATTTCAGAGCACAGAGGTGGACTGTATCTTTTCTTGGGAGAAAAAAAGCAATTTTACTCCAGGAAGCTTTTTTTTTTAAGAGAAATGATAAATAACTTGGTTAATTTATGCTGATCTGTTGATCTTTATTGAAAGAAAACCTAAATTAAAAAACAAGGAAGGTTATATTTGCCGATACTTTGCCTATGAACAATTGGCAGAAAGATTTAAACAGGATAAAAAGAATTTGTTTTTGCAGATTTTTTTTAAAGGCCTTGAAAGGGAGTTATGTTTTCATGGCAAACATCTCATTGGCAAGGTATACAAATTGTTGTTCAATATGAACAAGATTTTTTAAAAGGGATGGGGAAAAAAGGAGTAAAGGATTAAAAAAAAAGGGTGGGAAGGCATTGACTTCAAACTCCTTCCAACAGTGAAATAATAACCACATTTACAATTTAGAAATTTAATAAATAAAAAAATAAATTTATTATTGCAAGCCAATTCTCTAAAGACATAATTATTCAATCTTCAAACTAATAATTATTCAATCTTCAAACTAAAACCTGCTTGTTTTTTTTTAATTTCAAGCATAAAAAACAGAAAATTTTCCAATGGAAGCAGGCCTAAGTTAACTCTTCCTTTAGAATAGTTTACATTATCATGTCAACCAAGTCCATTTTTTTTCTCACTGTGAGAACTCGTATATCTTTCTATTTACATTTTTTAGATTTGAACCAGAATTTTCATAGAACTGTAATTTTTTTTCATAAAAGGAGGTATTATTGGCATTGAACTAAGAAACTGTCAAAGATGTATAAGAGAATATCAAATAAATGTTGGAAATGTAATCATTGTGAAGGTCTCTTTTATCATTTTGGTGGATTTGTAAGACTGTTAAGAAGTATTGGGATCATATATATAGTCTGATTCAGAAAAATATTAAAAATGAATGTAAAACTGAAACCAGAAAGTTTTATTTTAGTTATCAGGGATAAGCACATCAAAAGAAAACATAGGTTTAACAGAGTTGGAAGAAGAATCATTTTATCAATGGTTGGAAAAGAAAAATGGAAATCAGAAATTAAATATATGAACATAGAAGATAGATACCGTAGATAGATAGATAGACAGACAGACAGACAGACAGACAGACAGACAGACAGACAGACAGACAGACATAGATATAGATACAGATATATAGATATATATACACAGTATATACATGTATGTATGTATGTACAGGTGAAACTCAAAAAATTAGAATATCATGCAAAAGTTAATTTATTTCAGTAATGCAATTTAAAAGGTGAATCTAAAATATGAGATACTCATTACATGCAAAGCAAGATAGTTCAAGCCATGATTTATCATAATTGTGATGAGGATGGCTTACGCTATAAAACCCCAAATCCACAATCTCAAAAAAATTAGAATATTACATGCAATCAATAAAATAAGGTATGTACATTAAGGACAAATATCGGCACCTCTGAAAATTATAGCATGTATATTTACTCGCCTTGATGGGCCCCTTTGCAGCAATGATTGCCTCAGTGCAGTTGACATTGGAAAGCTATCCTCCTGGGCACTGCTGAGGTGTTATGGAAGACCAGGATGCTTCAGTAGTGGGCTTCAAGACTCTTCTGCATTGTCGGTGCATGTTCTCTCATCTTTCTCTTGGCAAAAAGCCCCATCAGATTCTCTATGGGGTTTCAAGTCAGGCGAGTTGCGTGCCATCAAGCACCAAGTAATCCCAGTCATTGAACCAGGTTTTGGTTTCTTTTGGCAGCGTGGGCAGGTGCCAGTCCTGCTGGAAAATGAAGTGCAGCATTCCCATGAAGCTCAGTCTTTGGGAGGAGCATGAAGTGCTCCAAAATCTCCTGGTAGACGCTGCGTTGCCTGGACTTGAATGAAAGGCCAGTGGGACAACACAGCAGATGACATGGCTCCCCAAATCAACACAGGGACTGTGGAAACTTCACACTGGACTTCAAAGATCCATACACTGTGAGCCTCTCATTCTTCCTCCAGGTTCTGAGTCCTTGGTTCCAAAAGAGATGCAAAGTTGCTTCTCATCAGGAAAAGAGCTTTGGACACTGAGCAACAGGACGTTTCTGTTTTTCTTTAGCCCAATAGACGCTTCCTGACGTTGTTTGTTGTTCAGGAGGCGCTGACAAGAGGAACACGACATTTAAGCTATGTCCAGGATCCGTCTGTTGTGGCGGCTCTTGATGCAACAGACTCCAGCCTCAGTCCACTCCTGTGAAAGTCCCCAACCTTTTGAATGGGCCTTTTCCTGCCATCCTCTCAGGCTGCGGTCAGCACTTGCCTGTTTGTGTACTTTTTTCTGTCCAGTTTTCCTTTCCACATAACTTTCTATTAATGTGCTTTTTGAAAGCACTTTGGAACATCCAACTTCTTTTTGCAATTACCTTTTGAAGCTTTCCCTCCTTATGGAAGTGGTGTCAATGATGGTTTTCTGGCACAACTGTCTAGTCAACAGCCTTTTTCCATGATATATGGATCCAACTGAACCAGACTGGGAGAGACCATTTCAAAGGCTCAGGAACTCCTTGCAGGTGTTATGCTTCATTAGCTGAATTGGAGTGGGACACTTTGAGCCCAAGAATATTGAACCTTTTCACATATTCTAATTTGTCTGAGATGGTGGATTTGGGGTTTTCAATGAGCTGTAGCCATCTAATTCTCCTCTGAATATGAATAATCATCAGTTTTGAACTATCTTGCTTTTGCATGTAATGAGTTCTATCTCATTATAATTAGGTTTCACCTTTTAAGTTGCATTACTGAAATAAATGAACTTTTGCATGATATTCTAATTTTTTGAGTTTCACCTGTATGTATATATGTGTGGTATTCAACCTTGTTCGGGTATTTTCCCACATCATAGTTGTGCTTTTAAAGTTGTAGCGACGTTTCAGCAGAATCTTATCTGTCATCATCAGGCTTATGTATTGGGTTCGTCTGTGTGTCAGGCTTTCATATAACATATATGAATATGGAGGGGAAGGAGTTAAGAAGAGGATGGTTATTATGATAAGATATATTATGTGTAAAAGTTCAAAATAAGAATGTAACCTAATAGTTGTTGTTATGGGAAGGAAATTGTATAAATCACAAATATTATGCACAAGATATTTGTACCCAGATGGCACACTGTACAAAGAAAAGATGGAATGTTTGTTAAATAAAATAAAAAAGTTTATTAAAAAAGAGTTGGAAGGGACATAAAAGGTCTTGAGACTTTCAAGAAGAGATTGGATTGCCATTTGTCAGAAATGGTGCAGGGTCTCCCGCTTGGGNTGTCTTCTAATCCA
Source organism: Laticauda laticaudata (assembly GCA_004320025.1). Lineage (NCBI taxonomy): Eukaryota > Metazoa > Chordata > Lepidosauria > Squamata > Elapidae > Laticauda > Laticauda laticaudata. The sequence goes on from BHFT01024358.1 coordinate 46,717, forward strand.
ACCCCCTGCTCAAGTCAGAAACCCTATACTATTTCAGACAAAATTGTTGTCCAATTTCTTCTTAAAAACTTCCAGTGTTGGAGCACCCACAACTCCTGAAGGCAAGTCATTCCACTGATTAATTGTTCTAACTGTCAGGACATTTTCCCTTAATTTATCCCTATATCTGACAATGCTTTTATTTGCAAAGGTGGAAAGGTTTACAAATTCCCACAACTGAAGAGCAAATTCTGAAATTATGGACCTGGCAGAGATGACAAAACTGACTACTTTGATAAAAGACAAAAAAAGCCCATCTATCTTCATTTTTACTTGAAGACTGCTTTTAGACTTCTTGCTTGAGAAAGATATGAAGTTTTGATTTTAGGATGTGCAGATTAGATCAGTTATAATTATGGAAATACTGAGTATTTTTATCATTCGACATCTATATTGTATTATGTTTGTTTAAACTTAGAGTACGTGGTTATTTTATTGTGCAATTCTAATGTTATTTTGATTGTTAAATCTGTATATGTTTATAAGTTTTTGTACTTTTGTTTTAACTTTGAGTTAGAGATTACTTCACTATGTATTGATATCCCTACTGAACAGTTTTTTTGTTTTTTTGGCACTTTTAAACTATTAATTTTTTCTCCTTTCTGATCCTTTTGTGGCCCTCTCCCTAATTTTTCCTTTTCTGTTATTTTATATTTTTTATTGGAAACTTAATAAGGTTGGTGACAGGATTCCAGCAATCGCCCTAATTAAATAATGATTCTCAAGCCAAACTTCAAAAAACTTCGAAGGATTCATTAGAGGCGACATACTGGCACTGTCCTGTATGAAGCCAACTCTGGCATCTGTAATGTGCAGTGACCCTATTTCCCCCCTCCCCCCTGGGTATCTCATAAATCAGATTCTCCCATTAAGCACATTCACGGGTTGGGTGTCATCATTCATGCTCTCCAATGAAATATATTTGCAGGCAAAAGCTCTGGTATTTTAGTTACAATCTTTTAAAGATAAGAGTTGGAATGTACTTTCGATTTCAAACTGCTGCACTGCTCTTCCCGATTTCCTTCCTTGCCCCCCTCCCTTTATTTATGACAACTCTAACACAGGCCTAGGAATGCTTTATGAGTTGATGGTTGAATTTTTAAAAAGAAAAAAAACAAGGATTTGTTTTCTCTGTCCATAGTAAAATAACATTTCAGAAAAATAATCTACATTCTTTTTCAGCCTGCTAGTTTCCCCAAAGTTTAGAATCAGGAAATCTACTACTTATTGTCTGAAAAATACACTTGGCCACTCAAATATTAAAATACCATGATTTTTGTTCTCTCAAAGACGATTTCCGATGTATTGGATTAAAATTAAAAGTAAACTCGGAGTCCGGAAGGTTTAAAACTATAGCTGTTATATCTATCTATAGTGATAGATAGTAGTGATATATCTATCACTGAGGGGGGTTTTTTTGGCTGGATTTACATATCTCATGAAGACAGAATAACTAAACCAAACACACACAGCCATAAGATGGTAGTCTTCATTAGTTTAATAACCATTTGAAGTCACAACATCACTTTTTAAAAAATGACTTCTGGACGGTTTTCACCCTTACTAACTTAACAACTGCAATGATTCATTTAACAACTATCACAAGAAAGGTCATGAAAATGGGCCAAAACTCACTTAACCAGCTGTCTTGCTTAGCAGTGGAAATTTTGAGCTCAGTTGTGGTCACAAGACGAGGATTACCTGCAGATACAAGAAAGGCTTCATCTACCTGACCACATAGCTTCCTGCTTAAATAATACACCTATCAGAAAATGCCAGTCACTGGTTTTGCATCAAAGGGGTGACATCTGAAAAGTTTGCTCCATAGACATTTGGTTCAAAATTGCAAAATGCACCCATCATTTAGTTACTAAAGAAAAACGTACATTTCTTCAGCTTGTTATAATCAAGGCAAAATGTTCTCTTCCGATCAAGCAGAAACAGTGATTACATCCTGCCACCTTTTGGCCAAATAAAGTTAAGAAAAACTTCCTATTAAGCCTGCTTCACAATCTCTGTGCATATTTGTATGTACAAATAATATGTCTACACCAGTGGGGGTATTCTACTGGTTCATCCCGGCTCTCCCAAGCCGGTAGCGCCGATGAGTAGCTGAGACTGAACCGCTTCTCTCCACCACTCTGCTGTTGGTCCTCCCACCCAACCAGGCTCCCATACTCACCTTTATTCCTTGCTTTTGAAGTGCCGCGCGGCAGCTGCTGAAGTGAGTGCAGGCTTGCAGGGGGTGAGTTGGAACACCTCTGCGCCTGTGCAAAGTGCATGTTTGGCGTGTGCATGTACACAAAATATGTGCATGTGCACAAAGCGTGCCCATCATGCCATGCCCACTAAACCAGTGGTAAAAATCTTTGAATCCCACCACTGGTCTGCACAGGAAGAAAACAAACAGCCCATTTCTAGCAGAATTCTTGCCTTTGTAACCACATTTCCAAGCTGCTGCATGAGCAATTTCCAAATCTACTTTGGAGAACTGTCTGTGGAGCTTGCTTCAAAAATTGCTGAAAGCCAAATGCTATGCAGGTAGTCCTCAACTTACAACCATTTGTTTAATGACTGTTCAAAGTTACAATGGCACTCAAAGAAGTCACTTGTGGCTTTTTTGTTCACACTTACGACCATTGGAGCAGCCCCATGGTGATGTGATCAACATGCCTGGCAACTGGTTCAAGTTTATGACAGTTGCAGTGTCCTGGGTCAGGGGTTCTCAACCTCCGAGGCCATGGCCCACTACCTGGCTGCAGCTCGTTCAGAACCAGGGCACAAAAGCAGTGGGCAAATGCATGCACACAACTGTTGTACCTGCAAATGGAGCTATGCACATGTGTTTTCCCACCACATATGTGGAAACCTTCCCTTCACCACCATCACCCTTCCCACAAGCTGGTCCACTGACCTAACAACAGCACATAGACTTATATACCCGCTTCACAGTGCTTATACTGTCAGAATCAAAAACCCCCAGGCTATGGGCAGAGTTAAACTGCAATGTCTGCCATTCTAATAACTGGAAGAGAGAAGAAAAGAAACAGCAGAGAAGGAGGCGACCAATACTCAATAGCAGCGTAGACATTACACATCACTTTCACAGTGCTTTACAGCCCCCTTTCTAAGCAGATAAACAGTAGTCAGTTCTATTCCCCCAACAATCTGGCGTCCTCATTTTACCCACCTCGGAAGGATGGAAGGGCTGAGTTAACCTTGAGCCAGTCAGGACTGAACCCCCCTATGGCAGAGTCACCCTGCAATATATTGCATTATAACCACTTGCACCATGGATGATCGGCAAGGAAGGAAGAAAGAGAAAAGAAGGAGAGAAGGAAGGAAAGGAAGAAAGGCTAGTGTGAAGAGAAGGCAAGGAGGAAGAAGGAAGGGCGAAGGCAAAGAGCAGAGGCAGCAATTCCGTTTCTAGATTTAAGTCCTCACCAACTTCAACTGTGCTTTCGACAGGCCCTCTCTCCTAAGCGGGTCGTACAGATGTCATGCTTATTTGGCCACCAATAATCTGAGCCGGTGCCCTCATTTTTTATTTATGCATTTTATTTATTTTTGTCAATTCGTACCAAGATGATAGGAAAAAGTAAAAAAATGTTGTTATGAATACATGGATACATATAAGAAATTATATATAATATATATATATATAATATATATATAAAATATTATATATCTATATATATATATATATAATATATATATTATATATATATATATATATTTAGCTTCCTTCGGGTATTATCCCACGTCATTGTAGTTCGTTAAGTTGTAGCTCATTGTAGTTCTGTTAAAGTTGTAAGCAACGTTTCAGCAGAATCTCATCGGCCATCATCAGGCTTCTGTATGGAATTATATAGATGTTTTTTTTTAATTTCGCTGGCACTTACATGTGTGCTGCTTCAGCTTCCTTCGAGTATTATCCCACATCACTGTATGCTTTTAAAGTTTAGCAACGTTTCGCAGGGATCTCACTGCCATCATCAGGCTTCTGTATTGAGTTTGTATTGTGGGTCAGGGGTCTCACAGCCGTTGGTTTTTAAATTTGAGGGCTAGGCTATTTATTGTGGCAGGATGTTTTTTCTTACATCCATTGTTGGGAGTCTTGGTTGTGTTTATTGACTTGGAGTTAGTTTGATTGGTGTTTCTGGTTTCTTCTGTGTGTTTTGTGGCTTTGATTGGCTGGCAACACTCTGCTCCTGCACTGGAGGCTTTCAGTGCCACTTGGCGATTTCCATGTGAAAGCGACGGCTATTATCTATTAGGAAGCCAGGTTTCATCTGGGTGCCTGGTGGGGGGGTGTTTGAGCTGGAGGTATCAGAGGGAGTCTGTTTGTGCCCAGGTGTTTTTGCCTGGCTTGTGTGTGGAGATCTTTCTATTGAGAGTGCAGGCTTCCAAATGATTGACAGTCTTCTTCTATTCATTGCTTTCAAGTATTTTTTTCCCAATCTTCTATGGCTTCTCTGATGATTCTGTGCTGGGGTTTTCTATAGTGGCTAGGGTTTTAGTGCCACTGAACGGTGATGTTGTGACCTGTGGTTTTATGTGTTGGAACTAGTGAGGATGTGTGTTCCAGCTTTTTTACTTGCATTTTTGTGTTCATCAGCAGCGTACTTATGCTTCTATTGGTCTGTCCAATATATGTGGCCGGGCATGATGCACAGGAAACTTCGTATATGCCTTGGTTTTTCCAGGTCAATTTTGTCTGGTTGGGGTTTTTAAGGATGGCTGCTATTTTTTTGTTGTTTTGAAGGCCCAGTCTTGAGTGATGCCTGTGTTAGTATCTTACTGATTTTGTCTGAGTACCTCTTATGTAGGGCAGACCAGCTGTCCATAGTCTGTTTGTCTCTAGGTCTCTGGTATGTCTTGGTGCCGTTTTGTGGTCAGCTGGTGATTTTGTTTTTGTGGAAGCCTTTGGCTGTCAATACTTTATCAAGGTGCACAGTCATCTTTATATGTGTCTTGTCTGCCAGTGCGTTTGGTTCTTGGCTGTAATTAGTGTTTTTGGACCACGGAATTTAATCTGTGCTGAGTGGTGGTGGGATTGGGCGTTGACGGGTAGCGGTTGGTGGTGGTTTCTTCTGGTATACAGTGTGTCCCAGTGTGCCATCTGTTCTTTTGTAGGGCTTAAAATGATAGATAAAATATTTACGTAATGTAGTGAATGTTGTTAATAAATAAATGGAAATAAAGTGAATGATAGAATTAAATTAGAACAGGATGGGAAACATTTTTATTATTAATGATTTATAAAATATAGTGAAGAGAAATATGAATGTATGTTTCAGGGATGTGTGTGTTATATATATATATATATTATAATATATATATATATTATAATATAATATATATATATATATATATATATATATATATATATATATATGGTTTTTTTTAAGCTTTCGCGGGTACTTACCATGTGTGCTGTTCAGCTTCTTCGGGTATTATCCCATGTCATTGTATTCTGTTAAAGTTGTAGCAAGTTTCAGCAGGAATCTCATCTGCCATTCATCAGGCCTTCTTATGGGTGTGTGTCCAACAGTTCCTGGTTTCAAATTTGAGCTGGTCCATTCTGATTGGCTGGAGCGTGGGTCTGTGTTTATTGGAACTTGGAGTTTGATTGATTTGGTGTTTCTGCGTTTCTTCTGTCTGTTGAGAAAGAACAACAGAAGAACCAGAAACACCAATCAATCAAACTCCCAAGTCAATAAACACAGCACCCAGGCTCCCAAGCCAATCAGAATGGACCAGCCTCCAAATTTGAAACCAGGAACTGTTGAGACACACATGCCATACAGAAGCCCTGATGATGCAGATGAGATTCTGCTGGAAACGTTGCTACAACTTAACAGACTACAATGACGGGGATAAACCCGAAGGAAGCTGAACAGCCACATATAATATTTATATTTATATATATAATGTTCTTAAATTTTCGCGGGGTACTTATATGTGTGCTGTTCCAGTTCCTCGCGTATTATCCCACGTCATAATAGTAAAGTGCCTTTTAAAGTTTTGTAGCACATTCAGCAGAAATCTCATCTACATCAGCAGGCTTCTGTGTATTATTATATTTATTATATACAACACACAACACACACACACGTGTTGTGTGTGGTGTGTTGTGTGTGTGTGTGTGTGTATTCTTTGGTTATTCGGGTTTTCTCCCGCATAAAATTGGAAGTTATCTAGGGCAGTTTCGATGAAGTCTCATTCATCATTCTTTCAGGCTTGTTTCTTCAGCTCTGTCTTCTCAGAGTAATATGAGCTTGCAGCTGCTTCTTCCTCTTAACTGCTAGCTGGGGTGTGACTTGATTTGGGTGGGGGCTGACTGTGTTCTTATGGGTGGGGTGTTTCTCATTGGTTGGGGCTTGGCTGTGTTCTGATTGGTAGGGGGGTTGGCTTTGTTCTGATTGGCTGGGGGTGTGTTCTGTTCAGGTGGGGGCCTTGGTTGTGGCTCAGGTTTAGTCTAGTTGCTGCGGGGATTTTGAGCTGGTGAGCTGTGATTGCCGTTGTTTGGCTTTCGCGTTCGTGTCGTGCACATCTTCATGCGTGGGTGTCAGTTCGCTTCTGTATGAGTCAGAGGGACTTTGAAGCGGGGTTAGTGCGTGCAGCTGCAGTGCGGCTTCTGGTTCGTGGTCGGTGTCTCATCTTCTGTGTGGGTATCTTTTTTCTACATGGAATGTGTGTATAGCATCTTGTGTGGCACTCGTGGGTGTGGTTCTGATGTCATTCTTCATGTTAGGTACCTCTTTTATAATGAGGGCAGTTTCGGAAACGGTTGGAGGCAGGAGGTATCATCTCGTTTATTCATGCCTGTGTGGGCGTTTTTCTATCTCTATGGCTTCTCTGATTATGTCTGCTTTTGAATGTTTCGGTTTTGGTGCATAGTTCTAGGTAGTTTTTTAAAGTCAATTCTGTCCATTAGGCTTTGAGGTGTTGGACCAGGGAAGAGGTCAGTTCTTCTGTTTTGATTGAGTTCTTGTGTTCTTCAAGCGTGCACTTATTCTTCTGTTAGGTCTTGTCCAATTATATGTGGTGGACAGGCAGTGCAAGGGATTTCGTATACTCCTTGGTTTTCTAAGTCGATTTTGTCTTTAGGGTTTTTAGCGCATGGTCGATATTTTTCTGTTGTGCAGACAATGCTGTTTTAATGTTGTGTTTGTGGAGGATCTTGCTTGATTTTGTCTATATGCCTTTTATATATGGGAGGAGGGCTTGCCATTCTCTTGTTCTCTGTCTTTAGCTTTTGGTTTAGGGTTTCTTTTTGGATTTGGTGGGTAATCTTTCTTTTTGGAATCCCATTGGCTGCAAGTACTTATGAGTGTGTAGTTCGGTTAAGTGTTGTTCGTCGGCTAAGCATTTTGTTCTGGACATGAGTGTCTCGGGCTACGGAATTGATCTGTGCTGATGGTGGTTGAGAGTGCATGTAGATAGTGTTTTGTATGTGTTTCTTCTGGAGATGGTGTGTCCAGGACCCATTGGATGTTTTATATACTAAGACCATCTAGGAAGGGGAAGTTGATTGTTGCTTCTCGTTTCCATGGTGAATTGTATTTTGCGGTGTAGGCTGTTGAGGTGTGTGAGGAAGTTGTCAGTTTTTCTTTTTTTTTTTCCTTTCCCAGTGTGGCCAGATTATGAAGGTGTCATCTACGTATCTGACCAGAGTTTGGGTTTGGTTGATCATTTTTTCTAGAGCTTGTTGTTTCAAACTGTTTTCCATGTAGCAGGTTGTGATGACAGGTGAGAGGGTTGATCCCATGGCGTGCTCCTTTCTATTTGTTTGTATTTTGTCTGTGTAGGTGAAGTATGTGTTGGATAGCAATGGCTTGGTAAGATCTAGGATGTGCTTGGGGGGGTTGTATTTGTTTGGATGGCTGTCAAGGCTATCGTTTATAGGCACTTGGATGAAGAGGGATATGACATCAAAGCTCACTAGTATTTTTTTTTTTTTTTTTTTTGTTTTTTTTTTTTTTTTTTTTGCGTCGCGTGGATTGTAAGTTTTGTTTCTTTATGATCTCGGATGAACTGGAATGCAGTTTCTTTACATGTGAGTTGATGGATTTTGCATAGGGCTGTACGTTGTTTGGCAAGAAATTTGGCTAAGTTTTGTAGAGGGTGAGCCTATGGAGCTGACTATTGGTCGTAGTGGGGTTCCTCTTTGTGTATCTTGGGGGACCATAAAGCTTAGGGCATCTGGGATGCCTTTTTCTCTTGGGTATGATTCTTTGCTGGATTTCTTCGCGATGGGAGGCTTTTATTTGGATCTGGTGTTTTTCTAGGTAGGTGGTGGGGGCAAGCTGTTTAGGGGTTTGTATGTGGGTCTTGGAGTAGGTTGGTAACTTTAATTTGGTAGTCAGATGTATTCATAACCACTGTCGTTTGCCCCTGTCTGCTGGTAGATTATGCTGATGTCTTCTTTAGGTTAAGTAGTGCAGTTTGTTCTTCTTTGGATAAGTTGCTTTTGGGTGGTTTGCTTGTGCAGAGGATGTTGGTGATTTTGAGTCTGATTTCATTGGCTCACCTCTACAAAACTTAGCTTTTCGGTGACAATGTCTGCCCTTTCGAATACCCTCCCAGTTGAAATCAAGCAGCCCTCTTCATCTTGATTCCATCTAAAAATAAGCATATAATGCAATTTTCATCACCAGACTATTTGCAGATTGAGTAGAACTTGGAGTGTCCAAGCATGGCTGGCTGGGGGATTCTGGAAGCTGAAGTCTTAAAAAGTTGCTCAGGCTGGACAGCCATGGACTAGATTCTTCTAAGATGATTGCATGGCTGAGGCATCTTCTACCAAGCTCTACTATTTAACTTTGAAATTTATTACTGTGGATCAGGGGTCTCCAACCTTGGCAACTTTAAGACTTGTGGACTTCAATTCTGGGAATTGAAGTCCACAAGTCTTAAAGNGATCAGGGGTCTCCAACCTTGGCAACTTTAAGATTTGTGGACTTCAATTCTGGGAATTGAAGTCCACAAGTCTTAAAGTTGCCAAGGTTGGAGACCCCTGTTGTGGATAATTTGGGTTTTTGAGAAAATTCCTACTGTGGATATTTTATTATTAACCTGCATGAGTCAACCACCTAAGGTTCTGCATTGTTTGGTGGTGTAGAAACTGAAGAGCTGAATGAAACGAATCTCCCTCTGCATTTAAGAAACCAGTTTATTAGCCCAGATTCAAATCCTATTGCCCCACAATACGTTGAAAGAGTGCTAGCATCACCTTGGTTCTAGTTGACACTAGAAGCAAGTAAACATTGTGAGATTTCAACAGTTAGTGATGTAATGATCTAGAGTGGAATTCTTGGTTACATTACCAACTAGGTACATTATTACTCAACAAGGTAACATCATCATGTTAACTAGTTGGGTAATGAAAGATTTTCAAGCCGACCACCAAGTTCAGATAACACTTGAGAACTCTGGGGTTTAACCCTTAGTAACAAAATATTCTTTTCAATTGGAATCTCGAGTATTACCATTCCTTCAATGGGACTGACAATCTTGACTCAGCTACACACACCCTTTTGCAATTTTTGGAGGCCTCTTTTAACTGTGATGGCTCAACATTGATGACACAACTTCTTGCCATTCTAAGCTAAGGAATATCCAATGTTGTGAGTACAATAAAATAGGCAAATCAAATAACCTTTTGGAAACCTTCCAAAAGATCAAGAGACAATGGAACATCTTGAAATTCTCCTCTGTGTCTTGTTATAGTAGGTCTCACCCTACAAAGGGTGAGCCTCAAACTGAAATTCTCAGCCAAGTCAAAGGGAACTATGTGCTTCCTGTCTTTTTCTAATCTACCAGTGCCACCTGAGAACTAAACCCTGGTAACGACATGAAAAAATAGGAGGATAGACATACAGGCTCCATTTGTCTATCTTTGTCAAGGTCATCTTCCTTACTCTCCAAGTATGTTCAGTCATGAGGGGTCCTTGGTACTCTCTGAGCTTACTTGTTTTCTTGCAGACATTTCATTACCCAAACTAGGTAACATCATCAATGCTACTCTAGATGGTGTTATCTAGTTTGGGTAATGAAATGTCTGCAAGGAAATAAGCAAGCTCAGAGAACACCAAGGGCCCCTCTTGTCAACCCTGAGCTACAAATATTTTCCCTTATTAGTATGTTCAGCCATCCTCAACGTTCCTTTCTTGTTCTGTAAATTAAATGGGGGTATAAGTGCAAATATCAAATATCATCAGCCACCGTTCAATGGAGAAAGGAAAAGCCAGACCCGCCGCAATAATGGCCCCCCAAAAACATTTTAAGTCAATGAGCATTTTTAGCAGCCATTTTTTGGGGAAAAAAAATGATCTTGATCTAATAAATCAAACACATTTATTTTATTACTTGAGCCCCAGTGTTTTAACTGTAGCAGCATTTCAAAACATAGTTTCTTATGGCTGGGTATAAGTGTGTGTTTGTGTGTACACGTGCACAAACATGATGGTATATATACACATACAAACATTCCTGGGGAAAAGTCTACATTGGTAAAAATGTATAAGGCGGCAATTTTCAAACAGCAAATGTCAGCTTTCCACACACACACAAAAAAAGAAGAAATTCACTTTAAAAATGTGCGTCTGTAGCATACAAAAAGCAGCAGGATCCGTACTTCCACATTTGCAGAGCCTCACTTCATTCTTTAAAGTTTAAAAGGCCTTTCTTTGGTGGGAGCTGCTATTAGAGGTTATATCTTAGAGAATTCTAGCCCAGCATGCAGTGGGACTCAACACAGCAGAAAAGGAGGATTCAGAATGCTGATCTAGGCATTTTTTAGAACCACAGATAGTCCTCGACTTACAACCAACAACTGAGCCCAAAGTTTCAGTGGTTAAGCAAGACATTTGTTAAGTGCCCCATTTTTACCACCTTTCTTGCCATAAGTGAATCATGGAAGTTGATAAGATAGCAACACGGTTGTTGCTTTGCCATTGCCTTTGCTTGCCATGACACAGCAACCGTCATAAATATGAATCAGTTGCCAAGCGCCTGAATGTTGAGCATGTGACCAGGAGGATGCTGCAACAGTCGTGAGGGTGAAAAATGGACATAAGTCACATTTTTCAGTGCTGCTGTAAATTTGAACGGCCACTAAATAAATGTAAGTCAAGGACCGCCTGCGTTGTGTATTCAGTTATGCATTTTGGGGTTGCTGTTGATAGAAAGAAAATAATAATAACCAACCCACTCAGAATTCACAGAGGCCTTGTTGTGAATTTTCCCTGCAAATACTTCAAGTCCAACATACTTCAGGGTAACACATTCGGGTTTAGCTTATAAGCACATATTTTTTTAAAAAATAATAATTCAGGGAACTCATTCAAGGAATTTGATTCAAAATCAGTTCCTTCTTACTGAGGGAAAAGGTTTAACGGGTTGCATTCTGAGCAGGCCAAAGGTGCTAAATCTGTCCCCATAAGATAGGCAATGATGAGAAAGGTTCAGAACTTTAGAAGTCCAGATCCTGAAGATGAAATTCAAATACTTTGGCCACCTAATGAGAAGGAAGGACTTGCTGGAGAAGAGCCTAATGCTGGGAACGATTGAGGGCAAAAGAAGAAGAGCACGACAGAGAATGAGGTGGCTGGATGGAGTCACTGAAGCAGTCAGTATAAGCTTAAATGGACTCCAGAAGATGGTAGAAGATAGGAAGGCCTAGAGGAATGTTGTCCATGGGGTCGTGGTGGGTCGGACACGACGTCGCAACAAGAACTCCAACCTTGGCAACTTTAAGACTTGTGGGCTTCAACTCCCAGAGTTCCTCAGCCAGCTTTGCTGGGAGTTGAAGTCCACCAGTCTTAAAGTTGCCAAGGTTGAAGACCCTTGGAGAAGACAAAAATGGCTCGCCCACGTGGAGAGCAGCTTAACTATCCACTGTTCCTTCCACCACTAATTCATATTTTCTCTCGTACGTGTCACCATCTATGTTCTCCTTTAATCCAGACCACTTTTAGGAAGAGAACTCCATGTAAGAATCTTGGTGGGTACATTATTTGAGGAGTATTTCTAAGGTCAAAAAGCAGCAGGGAGGGGGTGGAAAGGGATAGTATTGTCCCAGAAACCTTCTACCCATTATTTGTTTGTTTTACAGTTAGACTTTAAAAAGTTAGACTTTTTGAAGAACAGTTCTAATTTAACAACACTGGTTTGCTACAGTCACTTGTACTCTGGCCTTCAGAAGAATCAGCCAGCAATTCAACCCATATTTTTTTTCTTTTTGTTGAACAAACTGGAACTCAGTCCTTAAGTACAATGAAATTTTAAAACCAGTGTTTCTTCAAACTTAGCAACTCCACTTCTGGAAGTTGAAGTCCCCTCATCTTACAATTACTAACTTTAAAAAACCCTGATTTAAACTTGGTTCTGCTTTAAAAAAAACTTTCCAAAGCCTGCAAATATAATGTAATGACTTAAAAGCAATTCTCTATTTATTTATTTTTTTGAATAAAATGTAGCTGGTTATGAAGGCATACCCCTTCAAACTTTTTTTCCTCTCAAGGCTGGCTAGGAATTCTTCACTGCAATCCTGGCTCAGNTGGGGGGGGGGGGGAAGCCCAATTGGAAAATATTGATGTCAATCTTTACAATATTTACTGCAAGAAAACAGTATTTCCTGAGGTCACCAAGGAAATATTTCTCGTGTTATTGTTTTGTTTTATTTCCATCAGGGCTGCTTACAATTCAAGCTTTAAGACTAAGTTTCTGCCCTTATACACAAAAGGAGATGAGCAACTCATGATAGATAATGCTGGACAGCATTCCCATTAAATGCATGGTGTGTGCAGGGACAGGTTATTTGTAAAAACCTTTGCCTTAGAAAAGAGATCTGGTACTGGGCTGTGGCATGACACAGCCCGGGCCACACAATCAAGCAAAGCCCCATCTGTGACACAAAACCACATCCCCTCCAGCCCACGGAAAAACTTCTCTCCACGGATTCTGTTCCAGGTGCCTAAAAGTTTTGGAGGCCACTTCCTCAGTTTGCAAAAACCAAGGTGCGGCGAGTAAACTGAGGACATGATTTCCAGTTGCAATCTGTTTCCACACAATACTCTTTAGATAAGAAGGGGGGGGGGACATTCTTTTAGGACTNGAAGGGGGGGGGGGACATTCTTTTAGGACTCTTAAGTTTTCACAGTGGCACACCCCAATTTGTCCCAAGTGCTAAATTGACTCTAGTCATCTTCATTTTAACAGCTCAAGTACCTGAAAAGAGATGCTCACAGATGCACGGTCTCACCCTCATTTCTCTTTTTCTTAAGTTGGGACTTGAAGCCCTTCCTTCACTAAGGGTTTTCAGTGCTAAAATGGAACACCAGTGAATGGCTGTCAGTATTTCTTTGGAGAAGCAATCTGAGGCAAGCTTTATTGCAGGAATGTAAACCTAATGCCCCCATTCCTGAGCACAATTGTTGAGTGTTCATTTACGCACAAGTACAATATACTTGTGTATAATAGTACGCCTGGCTGAAGGGGGTAGAGAGAAGGGAAGAAGAGCTTTGGTGAGAAGCAAAACTAAATTAAAGACTGCAATGGCAATCCCAAAATGAAATGGAATTCATTGGAGTGCCTTCAGAGGTTTAACACCTGCTAAAGCATGACCAAAGAAAAGGAATTTTGAATGGGTATTACCTGAAGCAGCCCAGTTCAGACATGCTTAAGGGGGGAAATGTAACATAAACCCCTTGGGATTTCCAGAGATTAAAACAAGAGATCTGGAGGGTGTGTGTGTGTGTGTGACAGTGACAAAAGTCAAGGTGACATCCGTAGCTCTTGCCACACAAAAAAAAACCAAGCTTTTTTATGTATTTCAGCATCCCACCTGCACAAAAAGACTGTCCTTTGATCATAAGAGCCATAATCTAAGTATTTTATGTGTGTTCCCCTCTGCCCCACACAGACACTCCTGCCCCGTCTGAAATCCCTTCAAGTACATTGGAAGGAAAAGAAAAAAAAACATTAACAGCCAGTATAATATCAAACCAGATGTGCTTGGCGCTATACTAGTTTAGGAGGAAAATACTCTTCTTAACAATGGAACAACAAAAACAGTAAAGCCCTTTAAAATTCACAAAGCAGTCACCCTGGCACGATTTCTTTTCCTTAAAAAAGATAATAATAGAAAAATAAAGGATAAATATTATCCATTTTATCCATCACATAATGTCTCTGTTTGGTTTAAAGACATTGCCTTTTCGGAAAAGCTGCCCAAAGCAGAAGCATTTTGTCTTGCCCCTATGCAACCCTCCCCCAGGTTAGCCCCCCCCTCCCCCAAGCATCCCAGTGAAAAAGTAAGTACAAACTTGTACAAATCTCATCACACTTATCCATACTCTAGAAAACTATAAATAGAGGGTCTAAAAGAATAAACATTTTGATTTAGCAAAAGCAGGAGGAGAATGGGGAAGAGCGTGAGCCACTTCCTCTCCAAACCACACCTTTCGGTGCATGCACACACAAACACACACGTGTAATCCAGTCAGGGATCTACGAGCTCTCTTTACAAATGGCCATAAAGAACCTGGTGAAGTTTAGAGAGAGAGAGAGAGAGACAGAGAAAGAGGCCAACAGCTTTCTCAGAGATTCGGTCTGCAGTTTGCTATGGGTGATCTGTCAACAAGGAGCTCCTTTCTTCAACTGGCGTTTGGTAAGGACGTACTTGAAAAATTCATAGACAGACCAGGCAATGGCAGTTGAAGGCATCTGGTAGATCACACGTGCTTGGACTCCCTTAAAATACCCGGTGACCCCTCCCAGTTGATAGACTGTTCTAAAGGCGTTGGCCATGCCAGAGAGGTGCCCACTAATGTTCACAGAGCTCAGCACCAGGTTCTCCTGCGTGTTGAGCAAAGTCTTGCAAACATCTAAAGGGGTGGTTGCAGCTGCTGCCACGGCGCCTGCCACGGCACCCGAAATGATGTGCGAGCGAGGGTTGTATTGTCGCTGGGGGTTGATCTGCTCCTGCATGAACTCGTAGGTGATGAAATGGATGGCTTGGAAAGGGATGTTCATGGTGAGCTGGGTGGTGTAGCTACGGTAAAAGGCCCCCAAGCCTTCAGTTTGATGCACTGTCCGGATGCACTCCATGACTGTCTTGTGCGGAGAATTGTACATCTGCATGCGCTGCTTCACCACTGGCATCCAGAGGATCAGATATCGTGCACATCCCCCGGATGGAAAAGGAAAGCACAGCGAAGGAACAACATAGGAGACAAGAAACAACAAAAGAAATCCAAGTTAGATCAAGGCCGCACACTTGAGTGGAAGATACCGATTCATGAAGGGCCGCCTGGGAGCAGGGCAGGAAAGTTGCAGTGGCCGCAGTGTGGTTTATCACTTGCCAAATTCGGCTGCACCAACTCAGATCCTTTCCAAGCAAAAGACAAGAGAATATTGCCTATTTTTAAAGCTGCATCCTGACTGGCAGGGATGTTTTCCCCACTGCCATATTACAAGCACATTATAGGCCTTCTTTCATGGAGCGAAGAGTTGTCCTTGGAAAGGACAAGGATAAATTTTGGCTAAAATGTTCTATTCATCAATATTCACTAGAAGAGAATATTTGTAGCTCAGGGTTGAACTGTGGGGTCCTTGGTGCTCTCTGAGCTTGGTTCTTTGTTTGCAGATGTTTCATTACCCAACTAGATAACCTCAACAACACATCTGCTGAAATTACCTACTTGAATAAGGAATTGTCTACAAGAAAACAACCAATCTCAGAGATTACCAAGAACCCCACAGTATCTTTCTGATAATCTCTGGAAAGAATTTCTTTTGCTATACGCTTGTTACAACCCAATTATGTTCAGATATATTCTTTTTATTTTATTCCAACTGACATGGAACCCTGGTGTGCAAAAGCCACAGCACTTAGACTTATATGCCACTTCACAGTGCTTTACAGCCCTCTTTAAGCAGTTTACAGAGTCAGTCTCTTGCCTCCAACAACCTGGGTCCTCATTTTACCCACCTTGGAAGGATGGAAGACTGAGTCAACCTTGAGCCTAGTGAGATTCGAACTGTCAAATTGCAGGCAGCAGAAGTAGCCTGCAGTACTGCACTCTAACTACTGCGCCACCACGGCTCAATCCTGCACCACTGCAATGCAATGCATATCTCAGATCATTTTTAATTATCCTTCCCTTCTCTTGGGCCTCCCTGGACCACTTGCTCCAAACAGCATTACCTTCTGCTGGATTCATGACACCGTCGTGAAGAAGGGTAGCCATACTCCCAGCCATGCCTGCAAAACAAGAAATGAAGACAGACCCCTTTTCACAAAGCAAGTTTTGACAAGCCATCCTTGGTTCTTTGCACAAAACGGCATACCCTTCATGATTAGCACTTAGCATGTCAGACTCCAGACTCATTATACATCTTGGAAACCAACCTAATGTGTTGCAGATCATTTGAAAACGAACATACAGCATCACAAATATACATACACTAAGAGTCACATACAAAAGGAATATAAATAATTGTGTTTAACAGCTGTGAAATCATTTTTAAAAAATCTGAAAGGACTAAATGAAAAACCTCCATAATAACAAATTTTTAAAATGTCAAAAATTTCCATTAACTTACCAACAGCATGGCTAGGAAGAATGAATAGGGTTTGTTTTTTTCTAATTTTTATAAAAGAATATGTTGCCTAAGATTTACAGATGCTAGAAATATACAACCTGGAGCTATGCACTGCTGGCAATCACAATTCTTTCAAAGATTACAATTAAATTAGAACTTTCAGTGCGATAGAAAATGTTAGCTGGCATTATTTTTTCCCTAACCTCATCAACTCCAGCAGCATTCAGCAAATCTCTCAAAGGGCACAAGTTAATTAAAAAACCTTTGCTATATATAACCAGAAATATAACTATTTGGACTCAATATCAGCCATAACAGATGACAAACAATTTCCTTTATGGTTTCAGAGAATATTCAGAATTGCCTTAATAATGACAGCAAAAGCTATTCCTGTAGATCAAAGATGTCTAATCTTGTCAACTATAGGACTTGAGGACTTCAACTTTCATGCTGGCTGGAAATTCTGGGAGTTGAAGTCTTCAAGTCTTAAATTTACCAAGGTTGGATTCTCTGCTGTGGATTAATGCACTGAGAAATAATTAACAAATGTTAACATAATCTTAATGAATGGGAAATCATTTAAGTGTGTATCTCAAGGATTCATAGGGCAATTGACAGTTTCCTCTTAAGATCAAGAAAGTGATATCTATATCCTTTTTTCCCTCAATCTAATGAACACTCTCTACGTGGAAAAAACTTAGTGATTATAGAAATAAAATGTCAACTATCCATGTAAAATACATAATGCCACTTGCATTTTCAAATGAAACTAAGCATGAGAATAGCATTCAGCACCCTTCATTAAAGTTATATTGAAGTTCAAATTATTAATCTTGCATAACCCCAAATTCTGCATTATGTAGGAAGGCCACATCTAAAAATGTTTTATCTCAGTCAGAAAAAAAAAAAAACTTTACTTGAAATTATTCCTCTTGGGAATAAAACAATTGTCTCTTTCCAGAATTCCAAAGTTAAGCCATGGAGGATGACCCACTAATTATCTTACCTTGATCTACTGCTTAGAGGGCTAAATCAAAAAAATTAATCTGAAATTCTATTCTGATCAGCTAGAATGTTTTCTCTCTTACCCACACATCAACATGGCAAAAGATGCATTCAGACAACTTGCCATCTAGAGACTTTTTAAATTAATCATAATACAATGAAAGCTTCAGGAATATCACATTATTGTATGGTATTCATTGTTCTCAAATAAAGAGAAACAGGCATCATCTTGAAAAATACATATTATAATATTGGTGGATGCTAAGAAAATTATAAACAACTTCTTAGACAATAAGTTTAAATACCATAATTATAATCCCAAGTAACACTTGAGAACACTATGGTGTGAAGCAAGTAGTGTCTTCGTGATGCCTTGTTTATTACCATTTCAGCCGGAAATAATCTCCAGAAAAAAAAATCACTAATCCAGGTTGACCTCCAAGGACCTCTTCCAATGAGGCAACTATTGTGAAGAGCACAACAGCACCCTGCCCCCAGTAAGAACACCTTCAAAAAACATGGGAGTGATTCCCTCAAAATGAAGATGGTGCTTTGATCACACTCCACCTTTTTAATATGCTTAAGCATCACATAATTACCTGTTCCAGACATATAATTCAAACTTTATGTCCTAACATCCTACCAGAGCAAGGAGGCAAGGAATGCTGCAGGTCACCTTTCCTAAGGAGGTACATCTAGTGGGATCAAGAAGTAAGGCATCCCACATGGTAGCAGAAATAAGATTGGCATATTGCCACCCAAAATCTGGGTCCACATTTTACCAACCTTGGAAGGATGGAAGGCTGAGTGAACCTTGAGCTGGTCAGAATCGAATTCCTGGCTGTGGGCAGAGTTAGCCTATACTACTGCATTGTAACCACTGTGCTGCCATGGCTCAATTATCTCTTTAATTGCCTATTTAAGGAGATTAAAAATATGCATCTCTTATTCGATTTCAGCATCTATAGGACTTGAAGACTTCAACTCTCATGCTGGCCAGGAAATTCTGGGCATTGAAGTCTACAAGTGACCAAGTTTAACTTGGTTAAAGTTACCAAGATTGGACATCTCTGCTGTGGATTAATGCACTGAGAAATAATTAACAAATGCTAGCATAATCTTAATTAATGGAAAATAACATAAGTGTTTATCTCAAGCAAGTATGTATCTGTCTTTTAGCCAAATAGGAATTTTGAGGCATTCTTTTAAATATTAGCAACCTACTGATTCTACTGATTCACCTACAGTGCCAAGAAGATCTAAATAAAACAAACAAAAATCAGTGAAAAGCTATTTGTGTTAATTGGAGGATAATGGAAACGTAATTAGATGCAAATTTGTGAACTGCCGATTAAAAGACTACAGAATTTATTCTAGCACATAGTTTGCCATGAAGCACATAATAAGCATCCTAAAAACAGAAATTCCAATTAAAGAACTAGTATGCCTCTGAGTGACATATGCTGGAGAGAAAGACTGGTAAAATTTTAAAAACAGCTGGCTGATTATTATGGGAAGTAAAAATGTCGGAGTAGAGGTGGAGATTGGAGTGATCTAGCCAACTTGTAATTTTACATTCTTTGCAAACGGCCAAATTTGACAAGATTTAGCAATGTTAAAACAGATTTCTGGAGAGAAGCAAAACCCAAAAATCTAAGAACCAAATTTTCCTAGAAAGCTGCCCACGTTAGACCGACAAGCTGTTTCAGACAACTCCTTCCCAGAGCCCAATGAGAGGTATTTATGATCAAAACACTTGAACATCTAACTTTTAGAGGAACTGGAGCACTACGTATCTTCGGTATTCTTCATACATGCGTGCCTCTAAAACTGAGCAGGTGCCTGTAGGAAATAGACAAGAGGTTGAAGGTAGCAAGAACGCCTAGGTTGCCAAAGATGGAGTCTTTCCAAGCGTCTTGTTTTTGTCTCTCCAGAAGCAGAAATTGCATGCTGAAGATGTCAGACCACATGAAAAAGTACGCAAGTTGAGTCAAAGCACCAAGATGGCACCCATGGGATTATGTCAATATACCATTGGCCAGGTGGCTGTTGCCTCCAGGTTGAATAATGTCACTTAAAGTGCGTTTCATTTTTTCATAGCAGGCAAAATACAAGGCGTGGGCTGGGCCAGCACCAAAGACGGTGACGTTAATTCCACGCAGCGGCCTCCAGAGGCCTTCCGTGCGGATGATCTTCCTCAAGGCCTCAAAGACGCTCCGGTACTGAGCTTTGGGATCAGGTTGCAAACTTTGCATCCGAGTCTACAAGAAGGAAAAAAAAAAGATGATGATGTACAGGAGAAGAGAGAGGCTCTAGACTTCAAGACACAACTTTGGGGAGGAGACATACCTAGCCTTGGAACTAGTCTTCAGGTAGTTCTTGACTTATAACAATTTATTTAATGACCTAGACATGACATCCAGTTTGTGCAAGTATCTGCCTTGGTGTATTCTTGGGTTTAAGCCAGAGGTGGTATTCAGCAGGTTCTGACCAGTTCTGGAGAACTGGTAGCGGAAATTTTGAGTAGTTCGGAGAACTGACAAATCCCACCTCTGACTGACCCCACCAACCCCATCTATTTCCCGCCTCCCATTGAGTCTCAGCTGATTGGCTGGGTCTTCTTTGTTCCCCTGCACAGGAGAATGGAGATGGAAAGCAGGTTAGAGGGGTGGGGAGGGAATGGGATTTTGCAGTATCTTTCCCCTGCCACGCCCACCAAACCACACCCACACAACCGGTAGTAAAAATAATTGAACCCCACCACTGCTTTAAACCAGGGGTCTCCAACCTTGGCAACTTTAAGCCTGGCAGACTTCAACTTCCAGAATACCCCAGGCAGCAAAGTGGGAATTCTAAAAGTTCAAGTCTTCCAGGTTTAAAGTTGTCAAGGTTGGAGACCCCTGGTTTAAAGTGTACATGTATGTTGTGTTGGTTGAAAATCATCCTGAGCTTTTCAGATAATCCTATAACGTATGGAAAGTCAATGTTGCTAACATTTGTTGCTCTCTTCTTTGTCTGTAATGGAGGAACTCTTGCTGGCTCCTTTTTTTGTGTTTGATGAAGGCCCAGTTAGAATAACCACAAGTTCAAGACTTCTAAAATAACTGGGAAATAATCAAATCTAAGGGAGGGAGGGCATGTTTTCTACCTTCTGTTTGGCTTCTTCCTTGACTAAGGAGTGTTAACAGAGAACAAGCAATATTCTCCAAAATAACAGAATTAGCCTAGAAGTAACTGGTTGCTAACCTGCATCATTGGTAACAATATAGGTAGTCCTTGACTTATAACCAAATTGCCAAGCTTGGAGCTCAAACCAATAGCCCAACTACCAACCCGAGCTAAAGGTAAAAATTCCCCTCGCACATACGTGCTAGTCATTTCCGGCTCTAGGGAGTGATGCTCATCTCCATTATAAAGCCAAAGAACCAGCACTGTCCGAAGACATCTCCATGGTCCTGTGGCTAGCAGGATTAAATGCTGAAGGTGCAAAGTGGTCCCTATTTTTCCACTTGCATTTTTTACATGATTTCGAACTGCTAGGTTGGCAGAAGCTGGGACAAGTAACGGGAGCTCACTCAATTATGTGGCTCTAGGGATTTGAACCGCCGAACTGCTGACCTTTCTGTTGACAAGCTCAGCATCTTCGCCACTAAGCCACCAACCCAAGCTACTAATCTTCAAATCTATTATTGTTTATTTACTGATTTTTCGAAGTTCAACGGCACTGAAAGAAGTGATTAATGACCATTTTGCACACTGATGACCATCGCAGCAACTCCATCATCATGTAATCAAAACTCAACCGGTTGGCAACGGACTCAAATTTATGATGGTTGCAGTGCCCCAAGCTTACATGATCCCCTTTTGCGACCTTCTAACAAGCAAGGTCCGTGGGGGAGCCAGATTCACTTAACAACCGTGTCCCCAACTTAACATCTGCAATGATTCACTTAATAATGGTGGCATTAAAAATTGTAACCTGGAGAAAAACTTACTTAACAAACATCTCACTCAGCAGCAGAAACTTTGGGGCTCAGTTGTGGTCAGAAGTCAAGGATTAGTTGTATTGGCATAGGAAAAGTAGACAGGGCAAAGGAAAAATGTGGATAGAGTCCAGACAGAACAAAATGTTACTTGACCAAATTTGAAATTAAGCAGAATATTTAAAAAAATAATAATCATGAATTAAATGTAGGTGTGCTGTCCAGACAGTATATGGGAATTGGATAGTTAGGTAGCAATTGTAAGCTGTCCCCTTAAGGGAATGCATCATGGTAAATGTAGTTAAGGTATCCTGGGAAATGTAGTCCATATCACGTGACCACATCTGTAATCCTGATTGGTCACTAAATTGACCCTTGATGGGTAGGAGGAGTTTTCCTCACTCTTGGCTGAACTCACGGACTCGTGGTAACTGTTCCACTTCTATCGCCACGAGATGAGAGAAAAAGGATAGAAGATAATCATCTTTTTACTGTTCTGTATTCTGTACAGTGGTGGATTTGTAAGTTGTGCAGATGCAGATAGATAAACTCAACAAGATGTGCACAACAAAGTACATTTATTGGTTCATCAGGTATCCTCATAACTCACATTTGTGATGAAGTTCTTCTTTAATGATCAATCCTTTGTATAGCTGTCTTGTAGGTAAAAAGATGATTATCTTCTATCCTTTTTCTCTCATCTCGTGGCAATAGAAGTAGAACAGTTACCACGAGTTCATGAGTTCAGCCAAGAGTGAGGAAAACTCTTCCTACCCATTGAGGATCAATTTAGTAACCAATCAGGATTACAAATGTGGTCACGTGATATGGACTACATTTCCCAAGATACCTTAACTACATTGACCATGATGCATTCCCTTAAGAGGACAGTTTACAATTGCTACCTAACTATCTAATTCTCATATACTGTCTGGACAGGACAATAGGGAATGTGATTATTTCCTACAATGCAATGGGGGGAAATGCCTCTAGAAAGCCATGCATGTAAGAACATGCTTTTGGAACATGCCAGGAGGGGGTGCTACAAGCTTGCCCAGCATGGCAGTGCCATCTCCAGCAAAGTGGCTGCAAGGCCCTTTGTAGCCAATATGCAGCTACCAAGAAGGTACAATAAATGCTTTGGGCATAGATCTCTGCAATGGATACCCATTTTAAGCCAACATATAGTGGCCAGAAGTGATAATACCTCTAATGCAAACCTCTAACACAAGAAGCTCTGTTAGATAGCCACTGGTTACTAATAGTTAGCAGTAATTATTTAGAACATAGAATAATAAGGTTGGAAGGGAGCTTAGAAGTCTTCTAGTCCAAGCAGGACACCTTATATCATTCCGGATAAAGGACTACCAGTCACTTCTTGGTAACCTCCAAGCCGTTCCACTGGTAAATTGTCCTCACTGTTGCAGAACAAATGGAGAAGGTACTGACAAAGAGTGCAAAGTATAGGAAAGGGTATTTCAAGGACTTGGTGGAACTGGAGTGATTCATTGCGGGGAATAAGAATGAGGCTGTAGACTAAGGCAACTTCACACAAGTGTTATCCTTTATAACAGGGGCCCTCAACCCCCAGGCCAGGAACCAATCCTGGTAGGATCCAGACCACACACTTGCAGGTGAGTGACGAGCGAGTGAAGTGAAACCAAAACCATTCTCACCATTTCCCAGGGTGTGGGAAAATTGTTTTCCATGAAATTGGTCCTTGGTGCTAAAAATGTTGGTGTGGTGACCCAAAGGGGCGTGGCACAAAGGCAACACAATCAGATAATCAGTAGGAGCCCATTTATTAGCTTCAACTTTGTTCCCTTCTGGCTGGAGAAAAACTCTCCCAGGAACAGTCTTTGGGGGCAGAGAATCAAGCCCAAAACATGGTCAACAAAAACTGTAACTATAACTCCAATCAAGGCAAAATGAGGTAATTAGTCTGGCAGGGCAGGAGAAGGAACAGTTGGGAAGATGCCAGGAACACAGATAACCAAAGTCAACACAAGATAAGCTCACATTTGCTCCAGCAGCTGCCACACTCAGCTTGCATCTCTTTTAAAGTTTCTTCCCAGGAGTAGCTAATGAAGGGATTCAGGGCCCTTTTCCCCCCTGTAAGCCACACAATTCACATTGCTCTCTTCTCCGTTCCTCCCTGCGTGCCCTAGGATAAAGAGGGGGTGGGCCTGGGTCTTCCTCTGAACTCCCTCTCCCTTGTTCTACCTCTCCCTGCTCTGCCCAGACGGACTTTGCCCTTCCCCAGTTTCCTCCACATCCAAGGGAGCTACACTCCCACTCCGTCAGCTGTTCAACTTCCTCCTTGGATTCAGACTCCAACAGGGGCATGACAATTGGGAAACTGCTGCTTTACAATACAACCAGGATGCGTCTTCTGCTGCTACCAAGTGCAAGATGCATCCTAAAAGTCATAAGGTACAGATTTCAGCTGGATGTCAGGAGAAAGTCTACAAGTAGTTTTAATAATACACAATGACTACACTATTTTTTTTCCAAGCAGAGTCAGACCCATCATCCACGACAGACGCTGTGCCCTATGCTTCCTGCATCAAGAAGCGACTGGTCTACCAGATTTAAGGCAGTCCTTTCTCTACCTCTTGTTGATTCAAAAATATCAGGATAACACAGGACTAATGACTGGCATGATTTAAATCCAAGCTGAATACCTGCAAAACTCCAGATGTCTGACTGGACATGTCCCAACAGCCTAATATCAACCTGACTAATGCAGGATGACTGGAATTCTGTTTTTTTTAAAAACACTGCTTCTCTGCTTGTTACACATGTCTGAAAATGTACAGCTCTGAACATTTTCTACTCTGCATGTATTAGTAGAAGATCCATCCTAATACTTAGGCCATATGCTATCGCCAAGACATTAACCCATCTTCCTGGGTATCACAGTTCTTAGGTAACAATATAAGGAAAAAATAGATGTCTATGGAGACTCTTAATCACCCAGGTCGTGGTGGCCCCAAAGGTGTTTTTTCAAAAGACAACTGGATTTTGTTTTTTTCCCTTGAAAACATTTCATTTCTCATCCAAGAAGCTTTTGCTGAATGAGAACCAAACATTTTGTCATGCCCCTGGTAGAGACTGACTCTGAGGGAGAGGAGGAACAGCCGACAGGGAGTGGAAGTGTGGCCCAGGAGGTTGTGGAGGAGGCTGGGGAAGGGCAGAGGCCAGCTGGGCAGTCAGAGGAAGACCCAGGCCCATCCCCTCTCCATCCTAGGGTATGCAGGGAGGAGAGGATAAGAGAGATATGTGGTCTACTCTGGAGGAGAGGGCCTTGATCCTCTTCATGGGCTGCAGCTGTGACAACTGAATAAGACTTGCGTACTCGCGAACGCTGGAAACAAAGCGTGGGAATACCTCTAGTTTATGGTTCCTCTGTGAGTTTGGCATCCTTCCCAGTGTGTGTTCTGATATCTGTGGATGTCTTCAAGCTCTTATTTTGCCTGGTTTGTGTTGTTTTTTACCTTCTTCTTGTAACTATTTGTGTGGGAGTTTTTTGTCTTCAGTCAAGAATATTTGGAGCTTGGAAGCAAAGTGAAGGAATAAAAGGGGCTTCATCTGTTTTCTGTGATTGTGTTTGTTTTGTATCCCACCCTGGGTCATCACACATTTTCAAGGAAAAAAAACAAGAAAGTCCAGTTGCTTTTTGAAAAAGCACCTTTGGGAGAAAGACATAGTTTCTTAGCTAGTTCTAAATTTCTGGTTTCTAATCTTTCCCCTTTCCTGGATGGTTGTTTAATAATCAAGTTAGTTATTTAGCTACCTGGCAGGCTTGGACTGCTGAACTTGTAAAATTCAAGAGAAGTTCAGCAAGTCTAGTCAGTCTGGTGGAATTTCTTCAGCTTCTCTGTGGATAAAGTGGTTGCCAGTTCATGCACACATCCTCATTCGGAAATTTCAGGTTCTTCTCAAGAGAGAAAAATTATTCCTCTTATCTCATAATACTTCGCTGAGAGAAACAGCAAGGCCTAAATCCCAGGCTTTCTTACTTACCCAAGTCTAGCAAATCCCACTTCAATGTAACCATCTATTTGAAAAGCCTTAAACAACACGCAAATCTAATCCCAAACATCATTTTGTCAATTCTAAACCCTCAGAAAAATGCAGTAGAGGAATTATAGCGAATAAATACATATTTGCCAGCTGCCAAATTTCTTAGCTTTGGCAAATCCTATTAAAAATAGCTTGTGCTTATGTATTTGTGTAGGCACAGAGCTACACACCTACAATTGAATGAAAGGTAATTTAAGTTTCAAATCATTAGTTTAAAGCAAATTAAAGAATTGCGTCAAGGGCGGTATACAGTCTGGTTTTTATACATTGTCTATACAATTTATTTTAATGAAAGATGAGCAACGCTGTAAATATCTCAATAGATGCAGTTTAAAAAGAAACCTTACTTCCTTCATTTCTAGTCCTTATGATTTGAGAACAAGCTGAAATATACATACATGCCCAGCCTGACTTTCTAACCCTACGAAGATCTTGACTTGGTATTACTAGATGACAGAGATGGGATACTAAAACTAAAGATGTTTGCTGTTCAAACTACAGAAGTGTGTCATTAATGCAACATCTCATATATAATCCAAGTATGCCTTCTATTCTCCTAATACAGCTAACCAATTGTCCCAACTGATCAAAGTCATGTCTGAGCTAGAATCTCAACCCAAGAATTTCCAAATGGTGACTTTCAAAATCCAACTAATATTATCTATCTCCCTTTAACTTCTACATGCAAACTGGGTCAACTTTTAAAGGTCTGATCCAGGGGAGGGGAGAGGAAGGGATATTGCATTATAGAAAGGTCAACCTTGTAATTAGTTGCCACCTAAACCTCACTCAATGCAGGGTTTTTTTTACTTATTCTCAAAATTCCAAGCAAGCATGGCTTTAAGCCATGCTGAAAATTATGGCATCCAAACAGATTGGAAGATGTCAGGATATGAGTCACCCACCCTCTTTTTAACAAACAGCCAGTCTGCTGTTCTTTGCTCCATTTCTTTTAAATCTCCCTTCTCATCCTCTTATGAATAACTTTGTTTCAGATTGAAATATATGCCTTGCAATAAAGGAAAGGAAAATGCTGGAGAAGCATAGTCTTCATATTGGTATTGTGTGTGCATAGATAGGTCCACTACAGGAAGGGAGGGAGGGAGAAGAGGCAAGGAAGGAAGGAAGGATAGGAAGGAGGGAGGAAAGGGAGGGTGGGAGAGAAGAGGGAGGGAAGAAAGGAAAGGAGAGAGGGAGGGAGGAAGAAAAGGAATAGAGGGAGGGAGAGAAGAGGGAGGGAGAAAAGGAAGGAGGAAGGGAGGGAGGGAGAAAAGGAAGGAAGAAAGGATGGGAGGGAGGGAGGGAGAAAAGGAAGGAAGGAAGGATGGGAGGGAGGGAGANAAGGAAGGAAGGAAGGAAGGAAGGAAGGAAGGAAGGAAGGAAGGAAGGAAGGAAGGAAGGAAGGAAGGAAGGGTGTTATGAGTTCTTGATCTTAGTTGAACTTTACATTTCTCTTCAGACACAGTAATTTGCCCTAACAGTGTAAACAAACTGAAGAACTTATTCCCTGTAAAGCTCCTTGTGACTAAACAGGGTGTGGTGTTCAAATATTTTAAAAAATGCCCCACATCCATCTTCTTTTCCTTTTCATCCCTGCCATGATAGCCGCCCCTGGAATGGAAGCTGCCTTTGTGTAGTGGTGTTAAGTAATGAATCGGCTTGGAGAAAACAACAAGGAGAAGAAAGAATGTCGGCCTTAAGCCCCAGTAATCCGCTGCTCAAAATCAAGGGTGGGACAGGAAAACCCAATCATCTCACAAAACACCCTGGGTTGTTGTGGTGGTGGTTGCCTGTCTTGCATCTGTCCAGCGATGATAAGTTCTACAGCCAAGCTTAAAAAGTTATCTGCAACCCCTACACCAACTTTTTAAAACTCTGTGCATATTAGGTATAGTTAGTATCTGACCCTCTTGAAAAATGGCGTCTGTGTGTCTGTCTGTTTTAAAGCCCTTGAAGATAACCTTTTGTGCACAGTATCTCTCTCTCTCACACACACATACACCAGGATGATTAGGAGACTGGAGGCTAAAACATACAATGAATGATTGCAGGAACTGGGCATGATGGGTCTAGAGAAGGGAAGGACCAGGGGAGACATGAGAGCAGTCTTCCAATATTTGAGGGGCTGCCACAGAGAGGAGGCGGCCAAGCTATTTTCCTAAGCACCTGAAGGCCAGACAAGGAATAACAGGTGGAAACTGAACAAGGAGAGATTTAACCGAGAAATAAGGACAACTTTTCTGACAATGAGAACAATCAACCAATGAAACAGAAGTTGCCGTCCAAAGTTGTAGGAATGTCACCACTGGAGGCTTTCAAGAAGAGATTGGACTCCCATCTGTCAGAAATGGTGTAGGGTCTCCTTGGGCGAGGGGTTGGATTTGATCAGGGATCTTCAAACTTGGCAGTTTTAAGACTTGTGGAATTCAACTCCCAGAATTCCTCCTCCAGTCATATTAGCTCAGGAATTCTGGGAATTGAAATCCACAAGTCTTAAACTTGCCAAATTTGAAGGCTCTTTGACTAGATGATCTACAAGGTCCCTTCCCACTCTGTTAATATGTTTGTAATCTGTTTCTGTAAATAGGTTACTTGTCCCTTTTCTTCCCTCCCTTGTTCAATTCCCACCAACTCTATCCTTTTCCCTCCTTCCTTGTAAACCTTGCAGGATAGAAGAATGAGTGTGGGCATGTTTGTGCAAGTGCAGTGTCATTCTACATATGCAGATGGTTTGCTCAAGAACAAAAAAATAGTTAACACATGCAGATGAGAGATCAATTCATTTTATACACCAGGCAATTTATCTCACGGGCAATTAAGTTTCAATTAGTGTTTTGGAGCACAATGTTTGTCAGGGTCTTGCCCATTTTGGGGTGGGTGTGATTTCCAGAAGGCACAGGCATGTGCTTAAACACACACACACACACACCAACAAGTATGTCACTTGCATAATTGGGGGAAGAGGGGAAACCTCCAAGATTGGCTTCAGTTGGGAGTCATCATGCTAAGTAGGAGTTTCAATGCTGCATAGAATTCTTGATTGTTTACAATATGTTTTTACCTATTTGAGGAGTAGGAAGTGTTCAGGTTGCATTACTTTCAAGAAACTACAATAAAGTGGAAAAGAGCTGCTCCATTTGAGTGTTTAAAAATATGAATAATCATCTCACTAATCATGCTTGCGTGATTTGCCACAGTACAGGGCAGGAACATATAATCAAAAGCAAATAATTTCATCCAAACCATGGTTTGTTTATCATTGTTTACAAACCTAGAGTTGGGTTTGTTCCACTCTTCACAAGCTGGTCAGAAGTCACTGTCTTTTTGGGACTTCTGGTTTGAGTTCCTTCTCCGACAAACTGAAACCGTGATCGTGCGCAGTTTCGATCCGTGCTCACTGCCGGAGTGCCCCGAGCTGGTTTCGGGGCTAAACCACCCCATAGAGGTGGTGAAGAGGGGGGAGACTGCCAACAGGGTTGAGGAGAGCCGCATCTCTCCTCCTCAGCTAGCCATTACTCCCTTTCCCGAAGGCGGTTGCAGCAGTGGTCAGAAATGGCCACCTCAAAGAAGAGATCGGAAAAAGAATTGTGCAGGAGGAAGATAAGAAGAGAAAGTTTTTGGTTGACACAGGTTCAACTGCAAAAGCAACAAGTTAAGGTACCCTGGAATTTAAACTATAAAAAATATAACATTGTTCCAAGAAAGATTTTGAGCATGCAAAGGGGAGGGGGAAGGGGAAGGATTTGGATGTTTTTTTTTTCTTTCCTTCCCTATACTGACAAGCTAGAGACGTAAGCAACAAATGAATAAAAAATTCCACTTTGACATCAATAGGCATTTAAGCTGAAAATAAATTGTCAAAGGCATAATAAGATTTCTGATACTTAAAAAGCTTTAAAAGCAGAAAGGAGAGAGAAAAGAATAAAAGGGCAGGAAATCATGGAAAAATTGGAGGAGACCTGCCTGGAACTAAAAGAATTTTACAAGTGAAACTTCAACAAGTCCTAAAAGATAGCATTTTAAATTGAAACTTGGCAACGAAAATAATAGAACCCCAGAAGAGAAAGGTGGAAAAAAGAAGTAAGAAGAAAACAGCCTTTGGATTATTTGGATTACTTGGTGATTTTTAGATTTTTGGTTATTGCATTAAATGACTAAAAATGCAATCGGGTGGTTTTTTAAAAAGTGTCTTAAAATGGTAATGACACTCTTAGAAGAACTGAAAATGAAAATTTTAAAATGGATAAAGAAGATGCGCAAGAAGGGACAGGGGTTTTTTTGCTTCAATATTTCAATATCTTAGAAATGAGATCTGGACTACGAGAAACAACAAGAAAACGGCTTGGCAGAAAAAGAAGATTGGACAAAGAAGAAGCCATTCTTAAATTGATCAAGTAAATTTTATACCTGAAGGAAGCCTGAACAGCAACATATATATATTTGTAGTCAGAGTGCAGTACTGCAGGCTACTTCTGCTGCCTGCAATTTGACAGTTCGAATCTCACCAGGCCTTCAAGGTTGACTTGGCCTCCATCCTTCTGAGGGGGTAAAATGAAGGACCGCAAACTGTTGGGGAGCAATAGGCTGAACTTTGTTAAACCTCGGCTTAGAGAGGGTGTAAGCAGTGTATTTAAAATCTTAAAATGCTATGCTATTTCAAAGAAGACTATCGAAAAATCGCTGCCATTCACGAACTCTGGGCAAAGTGGTTAACATCTCATCTCCATTTCATCTATGAAAGCCTACAATGTACCGTTTAGGTATCAACATGAGTATGACAACAACACACTCACAATTGGCTAGGAGCAACCTAATTAAGAGTATAGATGGCTTGGCAATACAGGGTAATTTCATACCGGGAGGGGAATTTTCTTCTCCACTGCCCAAAACAAACAATTACTAAGTATGACGCCCATTTGTCGTTCCCTCAGTAACGAAATTTAGATGAGAACCAGTTTTGGTCTGGTTGCAGGGGTCAAACAGAAAGCCAGGGGGCGGATCTCAATCTGGGGCTTGCCCTTGGAAACAGCAAAGGATTACCCACCAGCTCAGAAAGGCCACGGATGGCATACGGTTGGCAAGAGCTGTCGCAGCCAAAAATGGAGACCGGGGAGGCCCAATTTTCTCTGACAGAGTGCTTGTGTCAAGTGAGGCTCCATTCAAACGCCAAGAAAGAAAAACCTTAGACTCCATTGTTATAAGAATAAGGACTTTTTTTACTAGAAATCAAGTGGCAAAGCAATCAAAAAGAATTTTGAGATCTGAGGCATTAGGTTGTGAAACAATCACATATACAAAGTTATGCCCATGTTCCCACCCACAATAGTTCAAACTAGCCCATCAAATCTGAAGGTGTGTGTGTTATAATATCATGTGGGGCATCTTCAGGTGGTAATAGCAGACATCTGGCTTACGCGCAGGATGGTTGAACGCTTGGCTTTGCCTTAGGTAAGAGCTACTGCTTCACAGTAAGCAAGTGCATAGTCAAAAAAGTTTTCCAAGTTTTTATCAAATTTCACCTCTCAAGCTTCGCAGCACTCTTCCTCCCCTCCACAAAGCCCAAAATATAATAATTCCCTCACCCCCCCTTTTCTATGGCACGCCCCAGAAAAAACAAGCAGAAAGAAAGATTCTTGAAGGCTGAACAGCTTTGGCCACCCCACAGGTGCCCCCCCCCAATACAAATGCTTAGTTGAACTACCAAACTATTCTGACCCCCGCCTTTTTCTAACAAATCAAAACACAATCCAAAGGGAACAGAACCTTGTAATGCTTGCTACAAAACAATTATGCTGTAATAAGCAAGCCTTGGCCCAAACAGTGTGAGACTTGCCAAAACAGATAACAGACAAGAAATAATTTGCAATACAAGAATCTTCATACAAACTCAGGATACTGGAAATGTCCACAAGGCTGGAGTTTCCCCCCCCCCCCAAAATGTCTTTGCCTTCTGCTAAAGTAATGTTAGTTTCAACAGCTGGCTGTTATCTTCCTTTAAGGAGGGGCGCATTACCTTGCAGCGCTTACTCCCGACAGTTCGCCCATGCTGTTGTAGCTGTTCTTTCCTCTGAGCATGCAGGCCCTCGGAACCTCCCTCCTCATCACTGCTGCCAGCCCCCACAATCTCTGAAGGCAGCAGTCCTCTCCCTAATGGTCCTGGCCCCTCATCTAAGTCCT
This sequence comes from Laticauda laticaudata, assembly GCA_004320025.1. NCBI lineage: Eukaryota > Metazoa > Chordata > Lepidosauria > Squamata > Elapidae > Laticauda > Laticauda laticaudata. The sequence goes on from BHFT01024358.1 coordinate 78,621, forward strand.
CACTCTCCACAGCCATCCTCACCTGCTGCCAGCTAACCGCAACACAACCCACCCCGGCCGCCAAGGTCAAACACAACCCTGATGCGGCCCTCAATGAAATTGAATGTGACACCCCTGGACTAGTGGGTAAAGTATCAGGCTAGAAAGCAGGAGACTGTGAGTTCCAGTTCTGCCTTAGCCATCAAAGCCAACTGAGTGACTTGAGCCAGTGACTTCCTCTCAGCCCAATCTAACTCACAGGGTTGCTGAAGATGTGTTGATATGTTTGCTCCCTTAAATTATTTGTAAAAGTAATGAAGGCGGGGTACGAATAATTACATAATAATTTAAGCAGTTTAAAAAGCAGAGATATTCGAGATGTTACAGCTTCATTTCTGGCCTTTGGGCTGTCAACAGAGAACCAGGCAGGGATTGGAATTCCATAGCTAAGTTGCTTCTGGTGGCTGATGAAAAGTCAGAGGAAATTAGTTGAGTGTCACTTTAGTCTAGTGCAGGGGTGTCGAACTCAACTGCACTGAGGGCCACATCAGGGTTGTGTTTGACCTTAGAGGCTGCGGTGAGTGTGGCCAGCTTGACATCCCTTGTGTTGGGGGTGCCTGAGCACTCTGCCAGTGAAAATGGACTCCTGAGCTCCATTTTTGGCTGCCACAGCCTCCTGCAATCCTCTGCCAGTGAAAATGGAGCTCACATGTGGCTCTCCCAAGCTCCATTTTAACTGGCAGTGGCACTGCAGGCCGGTCCTTCACTGTTTCCAGGGCGACCCTGCAGGCCAGATCCCTGACATGCCTGGTCTAGTGGACAAACTGGGAGACTGTGAGTTTTAGTTCCACCTTATCCATGAAAGCCAGCTGGGTGACTTTGGGCCAGTGACTCTCTTTCAGCCATACCCACCTCCCAGAGTTGTTGAGGGGGAAAATAGGAGGAGGAAGATGGGTTGACACATTTGCCGTCTTAAGTTATTTTTTAAAATGATAAAGGCGGGACACAAATAAATCAAAGGATTTAGCAAGCTAGCTACATTCTGATTGTGCAATTTTGCAGTGGTTTTATTGTGCGGTGGAAGTGGAAGCAGCTTGCCTCCAAAAGGTCTCTTACCTCCAGTTTGGAAAAATTGGAAACACAACTCTTCTGCTGACATCACTGCATTGTGGGAAGTCAAGAGGCTTAGCTGCAACATTCAAAGCAACAAAGTCTATTTACCCCTATTTCTTCTGCCATTAGGACCCAGTTGGGAGCATTTATGCCACCTGATTTCATCCTTGTCTAGATTTTAATCAGTTTTGTTTTTTTACAGGCTTTGTCATTTTTCTCATGCAATTCTCTTGACAGCCAAGACTTGAGATTTTGTCCCTATCTTCACTGCTGTTTCCCAAAGATGCAAAAGAGAGAGATTTCATTAAGCACTCAGTGATAGGAAATCTAATCAGGGAAGCACAACAACCCCAAGTCCAACAACAACCATCAGAAGCAGAACTGCAAAACTGACAAGGAATGCAAAATCAACATATAACCGGGCAAAGGATTTGCCTTTAACTTCCTACCTAGTCCCAATTTTTTTCCTGGCAAGCAGGCATGGGAATTGCCCATAAGAGGATTGCCAGAAAACATTAGTCAGTGCACATACTCAGCAATTTCTTGGATCACTAATTCACACACATACACATGCATACATGCATACACCCACCACAAATTGTGCAAGCTGCTGGTAACTCATTCAATTAAAAAGGGAATGTTTTTCTTGATGAAATTAACCCAATCTGCTTCCACCAACGTTGCTCCTTCTGCTGAATGATGCTTGCTTTTGGATGGGTGCACCATCTAGATATTGTGGCTCTTTGGTTTGCATTTTTCATTCTTTCCTGGCTTTATCTGTAGACCTTAACAATGTGGGAAAGTGGAAACAGGTATGCATAATCATCACAGGGATGGAGGAAAGATTCAGTTTGAGATATTGAGATCAGAGGTGGTATTCAGCATGTTCTGACCAGTTTTGGAAAACTGGTAGTGGAAGTTCGGAGAACCGGCCAATACCGCCACTGATTGGCCCTGCCCCCCTCTATTCTCTACCTCCCATTGAGTCCCAGCTGATGCCGACCCAGAAGGAAACAACGGGACGTGTCCTTTTGTCTCGACCTTTCGTCCAATCACCCCAGGGGAGGGAATGGGATTTTGCAGTATCCTTCCCCTGCCACAGCCATCAAGCCATGCCCATCAAGCCACACCCACCAAGCCACGCCCACAGAACTGGTAGTAAACTTTTTTTGAATCCCACCACTGGTTGAGATGTTAAGATCAGTGGTGGGATTCAAAAAAAATTACTACCGGTTCTGTGGGCGTGGACACTGCAAAATCTCGTTAGAGGTGGTATTTGCCAGTTCGCCAAACTACTCAAAATTTCCATTATTGGTTCTCCAGAACTGGTCAGAACCTGCTGAATACCACCTCTAGTTAATACTCTAGAACAAAGGTCTTCAAATTTGGCAAGTTTAAGATGTGTGGACTTCAACTCCCAGAATTCCTCCTCCACTCATCTTGTCTCAGGAATTCTGGGAGTTGAAGTCCACAACTCTTACAACTTACCAAGTTTGAAGACCCCGGCTCCAGAAAAAGTACAGAAAAGAGCAACGAAGATGGTTAAGGGACTGGGGGCTAAAACATATGAAGAATAGTTGCAGGAATTGGGTAGGTCTAGTTTATTGAAAAGAAGGACTAAAGCAGTCTTTATGATAGCAGTCTTCCAATATCTCAGGGGCTGCTACAGAGAAGAGGGAGTCTCCAAAGCACCTGAAGGTAGGACAAGAAACAATGGATGAAAACTAATCAAGAAGAGAAGCAACCTAGAACTAATTGTGAGAACAGTTAATTGCTAGAAATTATGAATGCTCCATCACTGGAGGCTTATAAGAAGAGATTGGACAACCATTTGCCTGAAATGGTATAGGGCAGGAGTCTTCAAACTTGACAGCTTTAAGACTTGTGGACTTCAACTCCCAGAATTCCTCCTCCAGTCATGTTTGCTCAGGAATTCTGGGAGTTGGAAATCCACAAGTCTTAAACTTGCCAAGTTTCAAGACCCTTGTGTTAGAGTAATACAGGAACAGGAAATGCATCACAGGGACAATAGAGACGGAACCTGGAGGGGCAATGTGATACAGGAAACCACTACAACAGAGGGGAATGACAGAGCTGCATATAAGATAGGGCAGGGGTCTTCAAGCTTGCCAAGTTTGAAGACCCTGAGGGTTTCCTGCTTGAGCAGGGAGCTGAACCAGAAAACCTCCAAAGTCCCTCACAACTCTATCATTCTGTTGAGAGTGCAGCCAAGTTGGATTTCCCCAGAAAGTGATTTCCAGTGGTGGTGGGGGGAATCCCTCTTACCAAATGACAGAGACAGACACAAAGGCACTAGAAGTTAAATTCCACTTTAGGTATTCCAGTTACACAACATGCCCTTGGTTACAGCTGCTGTGGCCTCAAATGAATGACCTTCTTCTTAGCTAGAGTGCTTTAAAAGCCTTTTTATCAGGAAGAAGGCGGCTGCCAAGGCAGGTTTCTGATGCAACTTGGGATTTTTTCCTCTTACAGTTTATTGAATTTCAGCAGGGGGAGGGGAGAGAGAGGGAAGGCAAGAGCAGAGAGACGAGGCAGAAGAGGCCACTCAGATTGCTCATGCTGGACGCTGGGAGGACCTTTCAAGAACCTTGAGAAATTTCAAACCAAGCTGTGCAATTCAAACATGCTTCATAATAAGGATCAGGTTATTCAATGGTCTGCAGAGTATTTACCAATGAATCGCAATCAATAAAAGTATATCCGAGTTTTTTTCTTTCTTCCCTTTTTCCCCCAAGCCTATACATTTCTTTAAAATAGAGGTCCCCAAACTTGGCAACTTTAAGACTTGTGGACTTCAACTCCCAGAATTTTCCAGCCAGCATGGTCAAAAGGTCAAAAGGCAGGGTTACCTTGCCACATTCAAGCCAACCAATGAAATCGATTAGAATTAGATGAGAACTCTTTATTGGCCAAGTGTGATTGGACACACAAGGAATTTGTCTTGGTGCAAATACATAAAAGAAAAGATACATTCGTCAAGAGTCGAGAATCATAAGGTACAACACTTAATGATAGTCATAAGGTACAATACACAAACAAATCATACTAGGAAACAGTCAATATAAATCATAAAGATACAAGCGACAAAGTTACAGTCATACAGTCACAAGTGGGAGGGGATGGGTGATAATGAGTGATGAGAAGGTTAATAGTAAGAGTACTGCAGACTTTGTAAATAGTTGGATAGTGTTGAAGGAATTATTTGTTTAGCAGAGTGATGGAGTTTGGGAAAAAACTGTCCTTGTATCTAGTTGTTCTGGTGTGCAGGGCTCTATAGCCTCGTTTTGAGGGAAGGAGTTGAAACAGTTTATGTCCAAGATGTGAGGGGTCTGTAAGTATTTTCACAGCCCCCTTTTTGATTTGTACAGGATACAGGTCCTGGATGGAAGGCAGGTTGAAAGTAACTGTTTTTTTCTGCAGTCCTAATTATCCTCTGAAGTCTGTGTCTGTCCTGCTGGGTTGCTGAACCAAACCAGACAGTTATAGAGGAGCAGATGACAGACTCAATAATTCTTCTGTAGAACTGGATCAGCAGTTCCTTTGGCTTAAATAACCTCCTTCAAACAGAAGGGTGACTCTATGAATATATGCCAGGGGTGGACGTCAAAAAGTTTTAGCAAAGGGTTCCCTGTCTGGTTGCTGGGTGGGCATGGCCATGGCCTAGTTGGCCTCCTGCACCACAGCAGGGGGGGGGAGTGTTTTTGCCCTCCCCGGACTCCGGAGGCTTTCCTCGAGCCTCTGGGAAGGTGAAAATGGCCTCCCTGGGCTCTGGAAGCTCTCTGGAATCCAGAAACGGGCCCAAATTTCTGGGAGGCCCATTTTTCGCCCTCCCTGAGCCCCCGCGCACACTTTACGCTTACCTGAATCCAAAATGGGCCATGTGGGGACTCCAGGGAGGGGAGGGCAGGTGTGGCCATCCAGGAGTAGGATTTGGGGGTTCTCTGAACTGCATAGAATCTTAGCAATGGGCTCTCCTGAACCCCTGCGAACCCACAGCAGCCCACCTCTGGAATACACTCATGTCAAGTCTAAGTGACAATACAGAGATATTTTGCCAATACATTATTATCTATCTAGCAAAGAGTGTCGAACTTTGGCTACCTTAAGACTTGTGGACTTCAACTCCCAGAATTCCCCAGGCAGAATTAGGCACCCCTGATCTAGCTTATAATTCTGGAATTCACTATTGAATTCCCATCCCACTAAGCCAGACCAAACTTGATTGGCTTATAAGTTCAAAGTCAACCAATGCTGAAAACCCGCTATATCGTTTCCTGTGGTGGCGCAGTGGCTAGACTGCAGTATTGCAGGCTAATTCTGCCAACTGCCAGCAGTTCAATCCTGACCTGCTCAAAGTTGATTCAGCCTTCCATCCTAAAATGAGGACCCAGACTGTTGGGGGCAATATGCTGACTTTGTAAATTGCTTAGAGGGGGCTGTAAAAGCATTGTGAAGTGATATATAAGTCTAATAGCCATGGCTATTTGCAAGTTTGAGAGCTTTAGAAAATCTAGGGCTCTTTTAATATTTCTTTAGCTATGGATGATATTGATCAGGCTGCCAATGGAGCAGTATCCATGCTTGGAAATGAGAATTAGAAGGAATATACCACATTCTACTACTCTATACTTCTTCACTGCCCTGGGGAAATGGTAACAATGCATCTATATTGCGGAGGAAACTGACTAGGAGTTCATTTCAGCTAAACATTGACTCCAATCACTAGAACAGAGTTTCAAAAAAACCAACATTTCAGTAGACGCCTCAGTCTGTGTTCAGGACACATCACTAAGTATGTACATTGCATGTCCAAGTATTCAATGGCCATAAACCAAAGAGTCTCCTACTCCATTCCTAGAAGTACCAAACCACAGTTCTGAACTTCTCTGGGACCTATCAGATATGCTGCCCCATCAGATTTTTTCCATCATAACAATGCTTTATTTTGTTTATACTATGTGTCTTCAACACTTTAACACTACCCAGGGTCACCTTACGGTGAAATAGGTGGGAAGCAATGTTAATAACTAAAATATTTTGAGATATGGGATCTGTTCTATCATTGGTTAAATAAGAGAAACAGGAGTTAGAAACTTGAAGATAACGAGAAAGATTAATCTCATGAGCAGGGTTGTTTATTGTAACTTATTAATTGTGATTAATTTTGATTAGTTTTACTGATTAATATGGATTAATGTTATGGCAGAAAAGCACTGTTGTTATAAAATTACCATTAGAGAAGAGTATTATTATGATTATGATGAATATTACTCCAAATAAATTTAACCAGGCCACACACAAAATGTATGGATTTTGAACATGTTGCTCTTATTTTATCTACATTAATTTTTTAAAAAGTACAAAGGTCACAAAAAGGGACAAAACTCACTTAACAATATAAATTTTGGGCTTGAATGTGGCTGTAAGCCAAGGACTACTTGCATACTGCAAAACAAAACAATTTTCCATCATTATCATAAGTAAGTTCTCTAAACCTAACCATCAATTTTAAAGGTTGATAGTATCTGACACATATTATATTCCTGTGGTGTAATATACAACAGAATTTAATGCAGAAGGAGAGCTGGCTTAACAGGTTTACAGAAAAATAAAGATAGGCTGCAGGCATTTCCTGATTCACAGTATGGACTATCACTACTTTAATCTTAGCAAATATCTAAACATTTATGATATGGGATTTAGCTTTCTCAACCGTCTTCTGCTAGGAGATTCCAAACACTAGAAATCAGTACTTATGTCACCAGTTCTTTTTATGGTCAAAGAAAAATATCCTGTTTTGACCAACATAAAAATGCTAATAATTTATACAAGGCCAATTTGCGTAAAAGTTTGAAACAGTCTACTTTTGGAGGGGGGAAAAAGCATTTTAAGCTGGAACTTTACTTTAAATGCATTACACAGGCTAGTCAAACGTCAGTTGCAAGAAGCTCTGGTATAATGGCTTGAGGATCACAGCATTTTAAGTGGCCTTTGAATCATGCGGCTGTACCAAAGCATTCAGACTTTTTAGCAGGTCACGATGAAGCAAACTTTACTGGAAAAACAAGCAAGGCATGAAACCGAAGAAACTTTTCTGCTTTATGTGATATAACAGAGAACCAGATGCTTCCTGCAGCTGAGACAGCACTGGTAAATTTCACTCTGGGTGCATATTAGCGCTCTCTATCAAATAACCAGGGAATGCATAAAGCCCTGCTTTAAACATAGCCTAGAAAACAATGCAAAACCCACCCAGGTTGTATTCAGGGTGTCATTAAAAGCCAGGCCTTCGGGCATCACCTTTAGAAGATTAGCACATGTCAAACAAGTCAAAGGTACTTAGCATGCTCACCATATTTGTGCAGACAATCTGGGCTGTCTCCAATGCCAAATAAGTTAATTATTTATAGGTAGTCCTCGACTTACAACAGTTCGCCAACAGTGACCGTTCGAAGTTTCCACGGCCATGGAAAAAGTGACTTTTTCCCACTTATGACCATCGCAGCATTCCCATGGTCACATCACATGATTTACATTCAGATGCTTCACAACGGACTCACGCTTATGACAGTTGCAGTGTCTTGGGAGTCATGTGATCTGCTTTTGCCACCCTCTGACAAGCAAAGTCAATAGGGAAACCAGGTTCACTTAACAACCATGTCACTAACTTAACAACTGCAGTGATTCACGTCTACGCTGGCTTGGGCATGTTGTGAGGATGGCCAGTGGGCAGATTCCAAAAGACCTCCTATATGGAGAATTAGTGCAGGGAAAGCACCCAAGAGGGAGACCACAGCTGCGATATAAGGACTTCTGCAAGAGGGATCTAAAGGCCTTGGGAATGGACGTTAACAGCTGGGAAACCTTCACCTCTGATCGTCCAGTTGGAGGCTGAAGACGCAACTGTCAGGATTCCAGGCTAGAGGCTCCAATAAATCCACCCCCATTCAAATCAAAAGCCTCTAGCCGCATCTCAGAGAAAAGAAAATTGATTTATTAGAAGTGGCCATGTTGGCCTTTAGCTGGGTACAGCCAATACTAAATTACATCATACATTTCCCCCTTGACCCTGGTCTTCCCCCCACCCCCTGGATGTGACTTCTCCAATAGGACACATCCATCTCCAAAAGTCATCCATCGTGCTCTCCAATAACCTTCTTACGCTCTGACAACTTTGGGCTGCTCTCAGAGTCGGCTATCTGTCAGGATTCCAGCAGTTACTCCAATTAAATCATGAGCCTCGAGCCACACTCCCACAACTGGAAAGGATTTATTAGAAGTTAACATGCCAGCATTAGCCTGGGCACAGCCGACTCTGAGATACGTAATTCACTGTCACCCTTGATCCTGCTTTCCCCACCCACACCCACCCCTCTGGGTGTATCATCCAACGAAACATGTCCATATTCAAGAGTTATCAATCATGCTCTCCCCCTTCTTTCCACTGACAACTATAAAACGTGTATACAAAATGTTTTATGAGTTGACAGCAGCATGGCATTCTCCACTTCGAAGAAGAGACCCTCGTTCAAGAGACCTTTGCTGAGGCAAAGAGGCAGTCCCGGAACCAGCAAAATCTGGGCTCTGGACAGGAGACAGACTGTGTCTGTCCTCAATGTGGAAGGGATTGCCAGTCTCAAATTGGCCTTTTTAGCCACACTAGATGCTGTTTTAANACAGGAGACAGACTGTGTCTGTCCTCAATGTGGAAGGGATTGCCACTCTCAAATTGGCCTTTTTAGCCACACTAGATGCTGTTTTAAGGCCTCTTTTCAGAGCATGATACCACAGTCTCTTGAGACTGAAGGATGCCAATACGAATAGATTCACTTAGCAAAAATGATAGGAAAAGTCGTAAAATGGGGGACTAAACTCACTTAACAAATTTCTCATTTAGCAACTATAAATTTGGGACTCAATTGTGGTTTTACTACCTGTTATAAGAATCCTTGATCTACTTGGAGTAGAATACAATAAATCACAAGGGATTTTAATAAAGTAAAACTCAACTTCTCATCCAGGTTCTTGAGTTATAAAACAAAAGTGGATTATAATTCCTTGTGGCTTTTTTCATCCCAAACTTTCTAATCTGTTTTTCAGTATTGACATAATTCTGGTATTTCCTTTCCCAGTACTGGCTAGGTTTGACTCTACTTTCCAAGAGTCGCTACAATGGACAGGTATACTGGTCTATTTGGGATGATTTACAATTAATTCCATGGGATTCTGAAAACAAGATTGCTTGTTGTTCTTAAAAATAATGCCCCCGAAGTCAGATAGTTGACATGTTTTGAATTTTTATAAAGAAAAAAACTATGGTTTCTTTTTTGAAAGAATGGCCGTTTCAAATTCTGGAAACAAAAACGTATTGAGCAAGTTCTTACAAATACCTGGAGCTTCCAATCCGTTGTTCTAAAAGTATTAGTCCATATTCGGTTTGAATAAGAAGCATTGCGAGCTTCAGTAAAAATCACTGAATTGCAAGCCTAGTGCTTGGCCAGCTTCCTTCAGATGTAAATCCCGGGCTGAAATGCCAATCATTTTTATAAAACATAAAGTCTGTTATATGATTTTACAGTTGGCCTCCAAAGACATTCCTATACAGCAGCAGATGTAAAATAAATCAAATGAATATAAACAGAAGTTTCTCATTCTTGTGACTGTCTTATTTGCTTGCTTTCATGCGTTCTTCTGTAAAGCTATCACATGAAGAACACATGAAAGCAAGTAAATAGACAGCCACAAGAATCTCTGGTGTTAATGGTTTGAAAATCACAGTATGATCCTATGGCTGGATCCATGCTTTGGGCATTTGTTTTAGAATAGTAAGTCATAAAAGCTGGATAACATGACATGCTAATGTAGGAGATGACCAGGCTGAGCCCAAGAGTGGGGTCAAATTTATCATCAGTTAGCAATCTCTGTGGCCCCATAAGAGTTTTAAGTCCATCACCCCCCTTGAAGTCTGTTGGCAGCAATTCGCCTTGACCTTTAGTAGTTCAGATTTTTGTGTAGGCAGCATGAAATAAACTTGTAGTACTTTTGAACTCTAACATGGTCCTTGATTTCTTGCACCTGACAGCCAAGTTGTAAACCATGTGAGATGACCCAGAGTATATCAGAAATATAACAAAAACCAAAACGTAAATAAAAGTCCTTTAATGCCTTCAACTTGGCTTCACTGTTTAATTGTTTACAGTGAAGGAGTAAACTATTTTCAAAATAACATTTCAAAGGAAAGAAACACAGTTCAAATTCAAAGAGCTGATAATGAAGCAAAAACAAAAAACAAACCACACTGAATAAAGTTCCACGACAGACCAGGATAGATAATTGCCAAATTCAGGAAGATAACCAGGTACAGTCCATTGGAAGAACACCAACCAAGATAAACCTTCTTTAGAAATAAAACACTAATTTGTCTCCAGTGTCTGTTAGCACACAGGTCCAAACTCTGATGCAGATCTCACACCTGCAACCTATGAAGAGGATCATGGCCCTCTCCTCCCAAGTAGACCACGTTTTACCCTGATCCTCTCTTCCCTGCGTGCCCTAGGATGGATAGTGGATGGACCTGGGTCCTTTTCTGATTGCTCAGCTGGCCTCTGCTCTTCCCCAGCCTCCTCCACCACCTCTAGAGCCACACTTCCACTCCCTATTGGCTGTTCCTCCTCTTCCTCAGAGTCAGTCTCCACCACGGGCATGACACCATGACTTAGAAAAGAAGTGGCAGGGCTCCAAAACAAAAACCAAATTCACCACCTGAGCATTGTGGACACGATCTAATCTTCTTTGTGGGTTAATCATAAAGATAAAATGGGAAATCATTTGATGTATATCTCCAAACTCTTTAGAAGGAACAATATTTTTCCAAGAACAACTGAGAAATGATTGTCATTGGCTCTGAGCAAATTCCATTAATCTAACCTTTCTATACCAAGAATTATCCAGATAAATTCTATTTCAGCTCTAATACTTCACCCTGCTGACTAGGAATAATGGGGTTTGATGCCCAACTCCTACAGAATGAACTAATTTGGAGAAAGCTAATTTTGTACAATAGTATGTTTTACAAAACGAGCAAATCAAAGCAAGTCAAGGCAAAAAAGCACAACAATTTGAATACCAACTAGAAAGTAAGTTCAGGAAGAAGGTATTGCATACAAAAATTAGAGAAAGATTAAGGTCAAGAGTGTTGACGTACTGAATACATATGCAATGAATGTACGTCTATAGAATATTGCTGTTGTGAATGCCTACAAAATACTATGTTAAGATATCATTTTCAAGCATATAGCACAAGGGTCTTCAAACTTGGCAAGTTTAAGACTTGTGGACTTCAGCTCCCAGAATTCCTGACCTAACATGACTGGAGGAGGAATTCTGGGATTTTAAGTCCACAAGTCCTAAAATTGTCAAGACCCCTGATATAGCAAATAGAAAATATGAATTGCCAATTACACCTACTTGACCACAGAGAAATCCTATGGTAGAAACTGATTTTTAAAACCACACAAGCAGTTTCATGATCTCAGGATCAGTTGTCAGTGATGAAAACAGGAGAGATCAGGCCTCAGTTCACCGTCTCAAATCAAGGGCCTCTAACTTAATAAAACAAAAGATGCAGCTTCTTATGGATATAGGGAAGGACTGAGAAATGTTGATTCAACATATAAGCATAAAGGCATATTCCTAGATAAAACCAATGTGAAATAATAGTCTACTCCTTGCCACTTTGAATGGTCATCTTGTGTGTTGACGTCTAGATTTGTACACATCTTGCAGGCATGGGACTTTTGGTTTTTATGTACAGATCTCAACTCTGCCATACCAACCAACCAAAGGAAGGAACAACCATTTCCTGAACTATTTCCCAGTATGCTCAATTTTGTTTGCACTGCCCAAGATTGATGGAGTTTATATTTCAGCAGCATTTGGAGAAACAGAGGTCCCTATCCTTACATCCTGTAAAGAGTATGGAGATAACCTTGAAACAGAAATACTGGAACTTTAAGTAAATGTTAATCTCACCCTGGGAAGGAAGAGCAGGTGAGAAAGAAACTCAAGATAACTCTATTTTGTGATTTTTTTTCTTACTCCACCTTCATTCTCTTGCTTATAAAACGATTCAAAGAGAAATTCTGCCAAGGTTTCAAGATTGCCTTGCTATATGTGTATGGAGTTTCTCAATCATCAAGGTCATAGTTGTCCTGAAGGTATTATTTCCCAAAAAACAACTGGACTTTGGTTTTTTTTCTTTGAAAACATTTTGTTTCTGATCCAAAAAACCCTGATGTTTTTCAATAAAAAATAAAAAATCTAATTGTTTTTTAGGGAGGACATCATCTTACTATAACCTCCATTAATACAGTTCCTACAGTAATCCTTGCATTGTCTGTTTCCTGCCCTGCTCTGCCTCAAAGAGATGATGCCTCTACAATTCATGCTGATGATATGGTTCTAATTCAAATATAACACTCAGGAATAAATAAGTAAGCTACTGTGCACTGCCCAACCAATTCTACTTGTCTCATCTTACAAACATGCCCTGTTACATTTTACTTATCTGGAAATATTTCAACCCTGCTATTATTCTCCAGAACATCTCTAGATTATTGTAGGGCCCAAGCACATGGCCAAGCTAGGGATAGCCACAGAAAATATTCAGCCAGACATACTGATATCTCTCAGGGATTTTTGGGGTTCAGGTGCAGAGCAAGAAACATATTTTGCAAGCTGCCCAGACTCAGACTCATTTAGGCATAAGCAACAGATATATTTGTATATACAATAAAATTTAAATATTCCTGCCAATGTTGCGAAGTATTCCCTTTTGGGATAAGCACTATTATACAAAGTATGCAGGGCACAAAAGTCAGTAAGCCAAATAAATGAAAAGTAACATGAGCTAAAAGCATTTTCATTTATTTTCACAAATACAGCTTTCCTAATAACAGACCGTGCTTGCTTTATTTATTAAGCGAATTTACAGCGCTTCCGAAGTTACACACAGTGCTTCTCACATACTGTTTCCAGCATTGCCATGTCTTAAAAGTTCTCCATTTTATGTTCCCATTTAAACTAACCGGTACAAGCATAATCCTTGATTTATAATAGTTCGTTTAGTGACTGTTTGAAGTTACAATAGCACTAGAAAAAGTTGACATAGGCTTGTTTTTCACACAACTGTTGCCGTATCGCCCTGGTCACATGATCAAAATTCAGATCCTTGGCAACTGGCATGTATTTATGACTGATGCCGTCTCCTGGAATCAGAGGTGGTATTCAGCCAATTCTGACCAGTTCTGGAGAACTGGTAGTAGAAATTTTGGGTAATAGAGAAATGGCAAATAATTCTCAGGCAGAGAATAGATAAAACCCCTATCCATTCTCTGCCTCCTGAGTCCCAGCTGATTGGCTGGGTCTCCTTTTGTTGCCCTGCACAAGCGAATGGAGCTGGAAAGCAGGTTAGTGGGGTGGAGAGGGAATGGGGACTTTGCAGTCACCTTCCCCTGCCATGCCCACCAAGCCACACCACGCCATGCCCAGAGAACTGGTAGTAAAAAAAATTTGAATACCACCACTGCCTGGGATCATATGATTCCCTGTTGCTACTTTCTGACAAAGTCAATGGAGAAACCAGATTCACTTAACACTTGTGTTACCAACATAACAACTGCAATGATTCACTTAACAACTGTGGCAAGAAAGGTCATAAAATGAGACAAAACTCACTAAACTGTCTCACTTAGCAGCAGGAATTTTGAGCTCAATTGGGGTTGTTAAGTCAAGGACTACAAGTATACAAATTCATCTACGGTACTTGCCTCTAATTTCTGCCATTTAAGTTCCAACCCATTCACTCTGTTTCCTTGTCAAACACAACACCACCACCCTGCTCTTTTATAGGATAATTTTAAAGTCCATACTCCTCACCGTATCATATCAGCCAACTAACATTCACCCCAAAACATTCAGTTATTTGCATACAAAATACGCATAGATTCCTATCCCCCAAAATCAACATATTTCTAATGTCACCACAGACATCCCCATAAATGTAAGCAAAAATGCTTAAACTACAGTGTATTCATAGGACACAACCTGGTCTTATTTCTTATTCAAAGGAACTCATTCAACTGACAGTAGTCTCATGCACGCTTTGTTTACCTTCATCAGATACAATTCTTATCACATTTAGCAAACAAACTTTGATTCCACATTTATGTGAAAAAACATTTTAGACTGTAGAAACCCATTCAATTGACAACACGGTTTTTCTAAACCAACGAACAGTGTGTGTGTGTGTGTGTGTGTGTGTGTGTACACATGTTTTCTTAAGTTTTCGCGGGTATGTATGAACTCAGTACAGAAACCTGATGATGGCAGATGAGATTCTGCCAAAATGTTGCTACGACTTTAAAAGCACAACTATAATGACATGGGAAAATACCCGAACAAAGCTGAATACCATACATACATACATACATATTTCATATCTGACTTTCATGCCTTTCTCAATGACCTATTGAAGAGCAAAATTAGGAGGCATTCCATGTGATCAAACCAGAACTTTACTGCCTTCCTAAATTTCTTGTCATTGTCATCTGCCGTAAGTCTTTTGATCATCCTAACCCAGGGGTGTCAAACTTGATTTCATTGAGGGCCACATCAGGGTTGTTTGACTTCGGGAAGAGGGGGACAGGGGGGCGTGAGCAGCTCGACGTCACTCATGTTGAGGGCACCTGTGGTGGCCAAGACTTTCCCTCAGATCCTCCCTCCCTCTCATTACAATCTCCTTCCTTCTTTCCCTCTTCTTGCTTTCTTCTTCCTTCCCCTCATTCCTTCCTTTTCCTTCCTTGTTCTCTTCCCATCTTTTTCTTTGTCTTTCCTCTTTCCCTTTCTCCTTTCCTGTCCCTTCTTGCATGCTCAAATGCAAAAGGGAGAATATTTCTCCTTTTGTTTTTAGTTTGTTTTGCTCGCCCTCTGCCAGCAAAAATGGAGCCCAGGGAGGCATTGCATGCAACCCTACTGGGCCCCGTTTTCAGCTGTGACAGTCTCTGGATCTGACCCACGAGCCTTGAGTTTGACACTCCTATCCCAACCTACCCTCTTCCCATTTTGTAAATTATTATTTATTTAGCGTATGATGAGACCCTGACAGAAGTCAACATATATACACAGTCCACATAATTATAAATAAAACTTCTATGGAAGTATTGCAGTCGCCTCATAATTGGATGTCCATTTCAGCTATCCAGCTGATTGCCACTGGTGTTGCTTCATGCATATCTTCTAGGGAACAAGAGAACGCACATTGTGGGCAATCTTTGCATATCAGCACCACAATTGCAACAAGGGGGATCTTTCCATCCCTACGGATACAGAGCAAAGGAACTTCTTCCAGTATCACACCTAATTCTGTTCAATTTTGACAGACAAAGAAGGCCGGTCAAAACTAGGTGGTTGGTAGAGGGATCACTAACGGTCAGGCCACCAGAAGGTACCATGGGCCATTCCTCTCTCTAGGCATTCTCAGGGTTAAACTAGGTAGCTGTTACATGAATAACTGTTTTCCAAGCTGGTCTATGGGATTTCAATCTTGCGATGGGCTGTGCATTGCTCCTCATGAATAGGGAGGTCCTTGGCATTCAGTATCTTTGGCCATAGGCAAATGAGAGCTTGTTGATTAGTAAATTAATCCCCCTGTAATTTTTGCAACCTTTCGTGTTACTTTCCCATTCTATAAGACAGCAATAAGGGCAGGCACAGATGCACCCTTCACACGTATGTTATACAAGTCTCACAACCACAAACAAGCTCTATCCATATATGAACATTTTAAATATGACTTTTGTCATTGTGTCTGGGAGCCAGTGGTGGAATCAACCCTGTCGATTAGATAAATGTCTGTGGAGATTCTCAGTCATCCAGGACAGATAATGGCTGTCCCAAAGATGCTGTCGGTGCAATATTTATATATTAGTTATTTAATTTATATTACCGCCCATCTCACGAAAGTGACATAATTAAAACAACAATTAGAAATATAACAAATTAAAAGCTATTAAAACAATAAAACTAATTTGCTGGAGAGAACAATACCTTGCTAAGAATGCAACCAACCAATGGTCCCAAAGGTGGTTTTCCAAGAGGCAATTGGACATTCCTATTTTTCTTTGAAGATGTTTCGCTTCTCATTCAAGAAGAGCTGAAGAGGGTTCTAGGATGAGAAGCGAAATGTCTTCAAAGAAAAACAAGAAAGTCCAGCTGCCTCTTGGAAAAAGCACTTTTGGGATAACCATGACCCGGATAACTGAGAATCTGCATAGACACATAGCGATGCACTTTGGACAGAGCTAAAGAAGCTTCTTGGATGAGAAATAAAATGTCTTCAAAGAAAAAACAAGAATGTCCAGTTACCTCTTGAAAAACCACCTTTGTGACTATTGGTTGGTTGCATTCTTAGCAAGGTATTGTTCTCTCCAGCAGATTAGTTTTATTGCTTTAATAGCTTTTATTTTGTTTTCATTTCCAATTATTGTTGTTTAAATTATGTAAGTTGCCCTATAGTCATTTAGTTGAGATGGGCGGTGATATAAATTAAACAACTAATATATATAAATACGAGGGGTGTCCAAAGGAGGAAACTGTGGTCCAAAGAAGCAAAAGGAAGAAAAACATAAATCAGCATGTAAAGAAGGCCCAAGTAAAGTAAAGTAAAGTAAAGTAAAGTAAGTAAAGAAGACCTAACTGCAGTGGGAAGGTGAATCAAATGAAAATGGCATGCTACCTTTTTAAAAAAGGGAAGGGTGCTGTTGTTTTGTTTTAATTTTATTGNGTGGGAAGGTGAATCAAATGAAAATGGCATGCTACCTTTTTAAAAAAGGGAAGGGTGCTGTTGTTTTGTTTTAATTTTATTGCTCTCAAATCTCAAAAAACCAATAACACATTCTCCTTTAGTAGCCACCAGTTGTAAGACCGGCACATTGGAAATAAAACATGTAACTCTACTTTATTCCAGCATTCCATATTCTTAAAATGATATTATAGAAAATAAAATTATGTCAAACACTTTTTTTTTTTGCAAAATAGTGTCTCCACTCTTCAAAATATAAATTTGTATTCCCAATCAGCAGATGCCTCATTTCAGAAGATTAGTTTACGTTTATTATTTAGAATATTTTTCTATGAGTTGATTTTAGGTAGACCCAAATAAAAGCCTGAGTTGTTAAACCTGGTCTAACCTTTGTTAGAATTTGTTGTAATTTTAAGTATTGTTTTGCAATAAGAGTTAAATAGTTGCTCTTACAATATTATTTATTATAAAAACAGAATAAATTTGCAAATGGTTCATGTCCCATTGACAATTACTACATTAGTCACCGTATTCAAATGTTTGCAAATACCTGTGTAAGTATGCAGCTGGAATTTGTAATGTGAATAGATACAGAGAGAATTTCCCCAACCTCAAGTAGCTTTTCTGTTTTAGAGATCTCTAATCTGTTAAGCCTGCCTAATCACCATATTGGGAAAATTAAAGGGTATGCTTAAAATGGTTTATGTTGTTTCATGATCCCACTTGGCAATACCTCTTTCAGAATTTTCAAGAAAATCATTTACATTTGCTAGTGAGGGGGGGAGAGAAAATACTATACTTTCAGAATTTGGATATTGTCCAATTTTGTACAGTATTTTGTTTTACAGGATTTTAGAGGATTTTGAACAAAAATTAAAATTTCATTCTCCATTCTGGATTTACTACTTTACCCATATCATCTAACCTTAAGGTGGGGCTAATCCTACCGCAGAATAAGTCTATCTTGTACCAATAATCTAGATTGGGGTGTCCAACCTTTGCAGCTTTAAGATTTGTGGACTTCCAACTTCCAAGCCTGGCTAGTTGGGAAACTCTGGGAATTGAAAACCACAAGTCTTGAAAATTGCCCAGATTGGACTCCCCTGATCTAGAGGTAGCTGATTTCAAAGTCATAATTAAAATTAAGCAAGCCTGGGAGGAAATTAATATATTATAAATAATAAAAAGTAAATAAATTTTAAATAACATTTAAAAATCCTCAGCAAAGGGCCAGGAAGTCAGTTAAATTAATTCCCCAGTTATGCCAACATCAAATCTCATGCACTATCATCATTCAGTTTCTATTTAGACCAGCTTGAGACAGCAATTATGAAATCCTTCTACCTAAAGCAGCAACCTGCTTTGTACAATGGAAGCCACAGGTTGTTGCAGAATACTTTAGGTAATGGCATGTGACCTTGGGAGACAAAAAGAGACCCAGACCAGTCAACAGCCAGATAAGAAGTAGCCGAGTCCAAAGAAGGAATGAGGATGTTGCAAACATCTCAAAACAGACCCTCTGTAGTTTCTTGGACTGTAATGACAAGCAAGGGAGAGCTGGGCTTTTGAAGCTAGCAAGATTCTGTTAAGATAACCTTACTATAAGGCTAGTATTTCTGGGTGTGCTTCATGTCTGGACACCTTGCAATGAGCCATAACTAGCTGGGTTCAAACAACACACCTGATCCCAAACCAACAAAGCATGACATCGCTCAGAGGTCTCCAAACTTGGCAATTTTAAGACTTGTGAACTTAAAAGAAAATTCTGGCTGGAGAATTCTGGGAGTTAAAGTCCACAAGTTTTAAAGTTGCCAGGTTTGGAGACCTCTGACTTAGCTCGTTGGGGGAATGAGACCTCAGACTCTCAGTGGTGAGAAAAAACAGGTCCTCAACACACGTTCAATAGTCCAGGCTTATGCACAAATGCCATTTTTGTACCCACAGCATCATCCCCAAGATTATGGTTGCATTCCAGCACTCTCCCACTTCCTGTTCAATTGGTCATCCTGAAAAGATTGACATGGGGTCAGCAATTTTAACAGCAGAGTCCTGGTGTGTGGCGGAGGGAGGGTGTTCCGCCAATTATGTCCCTCCCACCACAAAGGTGTTCACGGGCTTAATCTGCAGGTTGGCTACCCAGCTGAACAAGCTTTGCTATTAATTTGATACTTGAAAGAAAGAAACAGGCTCTTCTTGTTAACAAGAGGCACAGCAATAAGCATATAAAGAGACTCTGACCTCAGGAACAAAATTGCACATTCAATATATGCCACCTGCTTTTCTTAACTGAGAAAGGGGGAAGGGAGGCAAAGCACAGAATTATTGGAAGAAGACACACCCTCCTTAACTAGGAGCAAACTCTTAAGTTCCCTGGTGTCACGTCATTAAAAGGGGACCCCAAAATTCAAAATACTTTTGAAAGTGTCCTCAATATTTGCAGCTGAGCCAAGTTTGGCTCAACAGCAGGGAAGAATCCAGATAGGAGTCCAAGGAAAGAGTTATGGATGCAGTATTCCACCACCCAAGCCCCATAACCTGTTTTTTAGATGAAAGACGCAAGCGCTTCAGGCCCCATGTCTTGTGGCCCAGTGGCTAATGTACAGCGAATTCCCTTACTGAGAACTCAACTGGGCAATGACCTGCTCTAACAGCTACTTCCAGAATTCGGTGGAAGGAATTTGTGAAGCCAGCGTTGAAATTCACACCGCTGGATTCACCACACACGACATGGCACAGTGGAGTGAAGAGAAAAGAAAAACAACATGATTTCCTGCTCCAATTCCTGTTCGAGCTACAGGTGAAATCCACCTGCAAACCTCAAGGCTTTTCCTGATGCAACTGAGAAGCACATTGCCACGTTTTTCTTAATGAAAGTTGCAGCACCAGACCCCACGCCCATGGTGTTGTCAGGCTCCACGCTG
This sequence comes from Laticauda laticaudata, assembly GCA_004320025.1. Lineage (NCBI taxonomy): Eukaryota > Metazoa > Chordata > Lepidosauria > Squamata > Elapidae > Laticauda > Laticauda laticaudata. The sequence goes on from BHFT01024358.1 coordinate 98,514, forward strand.
TTGCCCATCCACGCAAGGCAATTCCATGGTAGAAGCTAAGCTGTTTATCAAACCATATTTTGTTGGAGGAGTTATAACACGTAAATACTTAACTGCCACTATTGCAAAAATTCAGCTAGGTGAAGAAAGCATTGATTTTTCTTTTCCTTTTCCTTTTTTGAGGGAAACACAAGCTTCCTTTCCTTTGATGCTAAGGGAACTTGGCCCAAGTTAAGCAATTCAGAAACTACCCCAATTTTGTTCAATCAGGAATTGCCAGGTTGCAAACAGTAGCAGTGAAGTTATTTGCCTGATGGCTTGTCTTTTCTGTAATTTGAGCTGTGTGCCCTTAAAAGTTATACAGCTATATTCAATGCCCGGCAGGATGGGTTGGGACAAGAGTTTATAGAATTCACCACATCCCAATGTGATGTTGCATTATCAGACTATCTGCATTTTATTCAAAAGAAAAAATAAAATGCATTTATGGGGCTTAGAGCCATAAATGGTTCCTGGGGAATAAGGTCTGATCAATCATCCCACTCAAGACTATGCTGACAAGGCCTAAAACACACACATAAGTGTACAGGTCAAAAAATAGGAAATGGCAGCTCATACACAACCTTTAGCAATATTTTGAAGGAAGGGTTGGTGCCAGATGGGTAGAATGGTCAGTTGAAAAATACTGTGTGTGTGTGTGTGTGTGTGTGTGTGTGTGTGTGTGTGNAGAGAGAGAGAGAGAGAGAGAGAGAGAGAGAGAGAGAGAGAGAGAGAGAGAGAGAGAGAGAGAGAGAGAGAGAGAGATCAGCAGTATTGGAAATGACAAAGGTAGGAAAGATGATTAAGCAATCTGTGCCACCAGAAAAGAGATCACTTCCAACTAGAGAAGGTGGATGGTCAGGAATCAATGATCACAATAATTCCAGATTTGGGGCCCAGTTCAGCACGTAGATGCTACTCAGGGACATCTACATAAAGTATTTCTCAGCACTACCCCAGCTCTTTACAAATTTACTACATTTGCAGATTAAAGCAGAGTCTTTGCTGGCATTCTAATGAGGTTAATTCTTAATGTCAGGGATTAATAATGCCCAATTAATGAGGCTGAAGCCGATGCTCTTCTCCACACGCTTGTCAAAGATCAGCTGTATGATCAGCCAGCATCTCTTAAGTGAGTTTCCAAATAAAGGGCTCTTTGGGATTACCAGCCAAATCTCCCTCCTTCTGGCCAAGAAAGGACAGCTTTGCATCACACCAAACCTGTCCAATGGATGAAGCCACTCAAGGGCTGCAGAGTACCTGCCACATCTGGAACACAGCAACTTCCAATCCCATAATTAGTGATACATGTGATTATTATACCATTCCAAGGCCCAGGAGCAATTTGTGTACCTTTTCCAAGAGGAAGCTGCAGAGAGGACACCCAAGGCAGAAACAGACTGGCTGGCAAATGATCAACGCCACAAAAGCGGCCCAACAGATCTCTCTGGAGAAGGGAGAGGGGGTGTACGCAGCCTGGAGCAGATCAGCCCTGATCCAAAGTCAGGTTGTCCCAAAGACCCAGCTGCCAGGGCGATTTTGCAATCCCTAACTGCAATTTGTAGACTAACTGCAATTTTTAGAGCCAGTTTTTTTTTTTAAAGTTATATGTTACAGGAACCCCGACGCTTAAAATGAATTCTTTTCACCCCGGTAAGAATGCCAAAAAAGGGAACCCCAAGATTAGGTGCAAGAAGAGCTGGGAGGGGGTCAGGGAAGAATGCCCAGGAACGGGTCCCCTCTCCCCCAGCCAAATGCGCTGTGTAGGGTCGCCTTCTCCGGCTGCAGTGATGGGCTTTGTAGTCCGGCAAGATCAGCGAAGCAGGGAGCCTGGAGGAAGGGGAAGCTCTCTCCAGCTCTGGCCCACGCGTCCGATTTCCTCCCCACCTCCGCTCGTTCCCCCGACCCACCTTGACGGAGTCCACGGGATACATGACCGTGTGCTCCAGGATGCCGGCCACCGCCCCGGCCGTCATGTGCGTGTACAGGGAGGCGTTGGTGGGCAGGCACTCGTAGTCCTCCCCGCAGGGACTCTCGCCGTCCATCAGGAGCCCCGTGGCGGCGGCGGAGGAGGCGGAGGAAGAGGAGGACGCGAGGCTGGCCGGTGTGGCCGTCGTTTGGCCGCCGCTGCTGCTGCTGCTGCTGCTGCCGCCGATGGTGGAGCCGCCGCCGCCGCCGCCGTTCCTCCCCGCGACGCTCACTTCCATCCGCGCGCAAAACAAGGCGAAGCGGCCGCTGCGGGAGGGGAAGACACCGTGGAGGGAGGGCAGGAGGGAGGAGACGGGCGGGAAGGAGAGGGGGGGGGGGAGAGAAAGTTCACTTCGGAAAGTAACGCTCCCCCCGCCCCCGACACGCCCTCCTCGACTCGCTAACCGCCGGGCCAATAGCGGCGCGTAAAAGCGCAGCGCCCGGTGCGCCATTGGCACAAGCTGGGTTCCTCGCTGCGCCGCGGCTTCCTGGCAGCCAGCCGCTGGGGCGCTCCGGCTGGGAGCTGGAGGTGACTTGCAGCCCTGCCAGCAAATCCTCAGGAAGGCAAAGGGGGCCGTGCTTTGCGCCCGCTAGGCGGGATCCAGGCCTGCGCTTTCCTTGCCCGCCTGCCTGCCTGCCTTCCCTGGCAAAGACGGCGAGGCGCAAATGCCAGCCGAAGGAGGCGGAGGGTGGCGAGACGGGGACGCGATGGCATCGGGCTTGGTGTCAAAAGCGCAACGGAGCTGTGTGTGTTTTGTTGTTGTTGTTGTTGTGAGTTGACGAGTTGGAAAAATGTGGGTCGGGTCGGAGGGGAGGAATGAGTTGAGGCAGGCGTTGAGGCTTGGCCGGCCTGCAGTGCCTCGTGGGGGAATTGACAAGGGCCTGGATTTTCCCCGATCCACTCGATCCGGGATCCACTCGGCTCCATTCTCCTTTTGCCACCGTGGGTTTGGCAAAGCGCCTTTGCTTTCATAAAAGAGGCATTGGAGATTGAGTTTGGGAGGCGTTGAAATAATATTGCAACAGCAACAAGATCCCGTAGGCAAGGCTGGCGGGGAGGAAATGGGATCCTGGTTTGTTGAACAAGCCACAACTGGCTAGCTTTTGCACTGGGAACAATGGCTGGCAAGTTGCAGAAGCAGGCGTGATTGTTTATCATCTGATCATTCATTGCAACATATTTATACTGTTTTCATTTTTCACCACTTAAGGCAGCATACAGAATAACACAATAGTAGATCCAATAAACATGAACAAAAACAGGCCTATCTTCTTTCCCCCCAAAGCATTTTGGAATACAGAAATTTATTTTTTACATATTACGGTGTAGCTGGCTTGGTTTGGAACAAAGATGTTCTTCAAATCATTCCTTGTGTTTTATTTGCATGTTAGTTTGTTCATTCAACAAACTGATTTGTGATATATGACTTTAAATAAAAGCTAGTAGTCATATGCAAAACAATTTTGGAACACTCTTTAAGTTTTCCAGTCAGTTTAATCACTTAACCTCCAAGGCCAAAGTGATGGGAATTAAAAGTCAGCATATTTATGGTGGCTGCTTGGCAAGGCGGCTTTAAAATGTGTGAGCTACCAGTAAACCTCCCAAATGTTTATTTTATATATAAATGGTCCTCAATCTACCAGTGTTTCCCCGAAAATAAAACCCTGCCTTATATTTTTTGCCACCAAAAAAGGCACCAAGTCTTATTTTCGGGGTGGTGGTGGAGAGTGGGGTCATCCACTGACTAACCTCACTTGCACACATTGCCCCCGGCCTCCTTTTCAGGAACGTATTTGGCTTCGAGGCCTCATATACCTTGGCAGATTTCTTTCTTCTGCAGCCAGCAATGCTTGACTGAAGGCCTCTTTAGCCGATAACAGAGCTCCGGATCAATCTGGCTACAGAGGCCTTTGGAAAAGCTTTGCCGGCTGCAGAAGAAAGAAATTGGCCGAGGTATATGAGGCCTCGCTGCAACTATTCGAAAGTAAGTAGTAGGGCAGCTCTACCACCCCTACTCTAGCTTAATTTTTACTGGAGTGGGTGGGATCTTAATTAGGGCTTATTTTGGGGGTAGGGCTTATATTGGGTACATGTACTAAGCTAGGACTTATTTTCGGAGTAGGTCATATTTTGGGGGAACCACAGTACAATTATTCATTTAATGACTGTTCTAAGTTACAATGGCAACTGAAAAAAGTGATAACCGGTCCTTGCACTGAAAATTAACCCAACATCCTCATATGATCAGAATTCGGGTGCTTGGCAACCAGTATGTATTTACAATATCTGCTAACTCCTGGTGTCATGGGATTGCCACTTGGTAACCTTCCCAGCCAGCTTCTGGCAAGCCAAGTCAATGGAGGGGGGAGGTAGCCAGTTCATTTAATGACCGCATGCTTCATTTAACAACTGCAGTGATTTCCTTAACCACTACGGCAAAAAAAGGTCATAATATCAGGCATAACTTACTTAACAACCACCTTGCTTAATAACAGAAATTCTGGCCTCTGTTGTGGTCATGGGTTGCAAGTACCTGCAGATAAAAAAGAGATATTTTTTATTAAAACTTTGAAATAAGAAGATAAAAAAGCAAAAGTAGGGAAAAGAAAGGGGAGGCAAAAAACAAAAAGCAAGAATAAAGTTGAAAATGAAAAAAATATAAAGAAAACCACTTCCAATGTTCTTCACAGCATTGATAAGTTCAAATATATTTCAACCTTCCTCTCTCAAGTTACATCATACAGGTAGTTCTCAACTTATGACCACAGCTGAGCCCAAAATTTCTGTTGTTAATGAGGCATTTTGTCCAGTGAGTTTTGCCCCATTTTGCAATGTTTCTTGTCATAGTTGCTAAGTGAATCACTGAAGTTGTTAAAGCTAGTAATCCGGTTATTAAAAGAACTTGGCTTTCCCATGTTTGTCAAATGGTCACAAACACGATCGCTGCAAATGTCATAAATATGAACCAGTTGCCAGCACCCAAATTTTGATCACTTGACTATGAGGATGCTACAAAGGTTGTAACTGTGAAAAATGGTCATAAGTCAGTTTAGTGCTATTGTAACTTTGAGTGGTCACTAAATGAACTGTTGTAAGTTGAGGCACACCTGTGTTGTTCTCCTTTTTATCAACCTATTTAATTATCAAGACCATAAATCACATTTTTTTAAGGCAGAAAATCCAGAAATTATGTGGATTCCAACAACATTTGGAAGGTGGCCAAACTTTTGATGCAAGAGGAAATAATTCTCTGAAAAGAAGAATTGGAAAACCCCCAGATTGGGACAGTTCCATCATCTTGGTGCTGGCAGAAAAAAAATATTCATTTCTCTCATGCCTGACTTCCAGATGCATTGGATAGAGATTTTATCGCTGAAATTCATGTTGCAAAGGATGTGAAGACTAGATTAGATTAATATAGTTGGAAGGGATCTTGTAGGTCATCTAGTCCAACCCCTCACCCAAACAAGAGACCCTATACCATTTCTGACAGATGGGAGTCCAGTCTCTTCTTGAAAGCCTCCAGTGATGAAGCTCCCACAATTTCCGAAGGCAACTTCTGTTCCATGGGTTGATTGTTCTCTCAGAAAATCTCTCTTTATATCCAAGTTGAATCTCTCCTTGTTCAGTTTCCATCCATTATTCCTTGTCTGGCCTTCGGGTGCCTTGGAAAATAGTTGACCCCTTCCTCCTCTCTGTGGCAGCCACTCAAATGTTGGAGCACTGCTTGTTATGTCTTCCTTGGTCCTTTTCTTCACTAGACTAGCCATGCCCAGGTAGTCCTCAAATTACATGAATACCTCAAAATGAACAGGTAGTCTTCAAATTACATCAGTTCATTTAATGACTGAAGTTATAATGGTATTTAAAACATGTCTTATGCACAAAGGCATCAATTGACTGCATGCTCAAATGAGAAAGTATTAATGTCGTATATGCATATATGTTAACAGTGTTATAAGTTAGATTAAGAAATAAGAGAATAAGTGAATAGGATGGAAAAGCAATTGATATAGCTATGGACTTTATTAACCAGTGTGAACACTGTTACAGAATCATAAAAAGTGGAAATTAAATGTTGAAATGTTGAATAAATAACATATTTAAAGCATGTTTTATGGCCATTTTTCACACTTGGAACCATTTGCAAACATCCCCATGGTCACAGCATCCAAATTCAGATGCTTGGCAACTGGCTCATACTTATGACATTTGCAGCCACATAATGCCCTTGTCACATGACAAGCAATGGCAAAGCCAGATTCACTTAACAATTTGGGACTCAATTCTTATAAATCTAGGACTGCCTGTAGTAAAGATTTAAATCTTGGGACTTCTTGGAGTCTGTAGACCCAATTCTCGGTCCCTGCTGAGTTCAAAAGAATATTTATTCCCATGTTGTCGAATGGCCATTGGCAGAAGGAAGATTGCAGTCCTTAGGTCAGATTGTCTTTCGAGACGGGTATGAATTCTTTTTTCATATATCTATAAAAAATTATTTTTAATAGAAAGAATCCATCATCCATTAAACAGTATATCATCTGGGTACAAATATCTTGTGCAATAACAAATTTACAGCCATATTCATTCCATTAATATTAATTCTCAACTCTTAACACTGATATACATAATATATCTAATTATTATAATAATCCTCATCTTGTTCTATTCACATGTTTTCTAACATATTTTCACTAATCTTTGTTTCTAACTTTCATATTCATTCTCTAGCCATTGATAGAATAATTCCCATATCATGTAATATACAGTTTGTTCCTTCCATTTAATTGCAAGTGTTAACCTATTCATTTCTGCGCATTCTAAAATGTTCCTGATCACATTCTCATCAGTAGGAATCTCTTCACTTTTCCATTTTTGTGCAAATACAATTTTAGCTTTAGTTAACACATGAATAATCACCTCTTTACTATAGATTTCAGGTAAAATCCCCAAGAAAAATATTTCAGATTTTAAATCAATGTGCTATTGTATCATCTTTGTATTTTTGTCCAATATTTTTTGGCTTCTACATGATAATATGATCCAGTTATCTAGTGGCATTTCCAACATTTAGCTGATTTATCTTTGAACATCCTTGTCAACTTTGTTGATATACAATGCCATCTATAAAACATCTTACACAGGTTTGAGATGGGTATGAATTCATGTATTTATACTTGCATTCTATTTTACATTTTTTACATATCTTTAGCCCTAAAAATCATTCAAAATTCCTATACTAATACTGTAAACAATTCTTTGGAAGATAGCATTAATTCTAATCTTAATTTTTAGAGCAAAGTTACAACATTTCTACAAAAGATTGAGGGAAAAATGGATAAAGGTAAAATCTAGCAGCATTACAGGCTGGAATATTAAAAAAAAGAAACCGAAGGCTTGAATTTGGCTGGGGAAAAGCAAGCAAGCTATTTGAATGGATGCAGTCAAGGCCAAAATTGAAAAATTTATCAAAGGATTCAAAGTATAGATTGTACAAAGAAGCACAAGAAACAGTAGATCATATATTCAGCTCATGCAAGAAAATTGCAGAAGTGGATTATAAACAACATAACATAGTTGCCATAATGGTGCACTGGAACATCTGTCAAAATTATCATGTGGCAGAAATAAAAAAAAAATGCTGGAAACATAGTTGAAAAAGTAGTTGAAATGAGCAGGTTAAAATAGTGTGGGATTTCTGAATATAGACTGATAGAATCTTAGCCCATAATGCACCAGATGTAACGCTGATTGAAAATAAAAAAGTGTGGACAAGTGATGTGGCAATGCCAGGGAATACTAGTCAAAGAACTGGAAAAGGACACAAAGCATCAAGGACTAAAAATCAAAAAGAAAGATTATGGCATAAACTGGCTGTTGTGGCCCCAGTGAGTGCCGTATCAAAAAATCTTGATTGGCACTTGGAAAATAGGTACACTGACAAAATTTTCACCTGCCAATTACAAAATGCCCACACTGCTTGATATCTGCATATATTCTAAGCTGATGCATTAGGGTTCTTGGGAAGAATCAAGCTAAAGAACTGGCAGCTGTGATTTAACACTTTGTGTACATAATAATAAATCTTCCCCCAGTACAGAACCATCATGGCATTTAGAAATTCCACTGTTTCTATTGTTATGCCAACTGGGGTTAAATGGGAGTCAAGATAATCTAAAGAGGATGCTATTATTCATCGGGTAAGGAAAGCCAACCAGTTCAAATCGTCTGGATTCTGAAGTTTCCTTTTGCAAGCAAAATGACAGTTACGAGAAATAGATTGAGAAAAGTTTTCTCTCGCTGACTTCCACGCTTCTCTGGCATGTTATGTTGCCAGAGAAGAAGTAAACTTAAGCTCCACCCAACATAAGCTGAGAGGCAACTCAGCATGACTTGCTGAATGATTTGAGACCTGATTTACACGGAAAATCCACAACTTCATGGCTGCTAACCAGCAAGATACTTCAGCTGGCTTCAGAAAGATCGCCAAATGCAATATATTTAGTTTTCAACTGAATGCAGTTTATGTTGTTGGCCTTCAACTGTATTGCACCACAAATCTCTTTAACCTTGCAGCTCAGAAATGATGGAGGAGTTCAACATGTTTCTGAACAGCTGTTGTTCAGTGTTCAACAAACAGCTCAGGCTGCTGCATTTCATTATGTTATTTGTTTATTTGGGAATTTATATACTACCTTTTAAAAAGAAAGAACCGTACAAGCTGTTAAATATTTTCTGAAACCGAATTTAAAGCCTGGAGGTAAATATGTATTACTTTCTGGGCCCAGGTTCTCTGAATAACTACTAATTTTCATAATTATAAACAAATCACAAAGTAGGGAACGTTATTTAAAAAATATATAAACAATGCAAAAGATTTGTCAAAAAAAATACTTTTTTTAAATGTCTGGTTTAAAATGCTGTCATTAATTATTGGTTACTTACAACTGACTTCATTGCTGCTGGTCTCTTTTGAACAAGTATATGATTATCTAGACCAGAATTCCAAAATGACATTCTTGATATATCAAAATTTGTTCTTCTCCACACTGGAGAAACAAACCCAAACAGTAGAATTCTGTAAGATGTTAGATGTTTTGTCATGTATCTATTTAAAGGAGACACAAAGATAACAATCTGGAAAATTGTGGATAGAACAAAACATACTAGGATCACCAGTTCAGCTAAGAACCATGTAAAAATAATCTCATTTATGCACTGCGAATGAGGCAAAGACAACATGAGATCATGATAGAAAAAAAAAGATGTAACTAAGATATGTTTGTGATGTATAAGTGCATACAAGAAGGCATTTTTCCAGTAAGGTTTAATCAGTGATACAGGTTTACAGAGAGCAGAAAATACTGAAAAAGAGTTTGGGGATTTTTATTCTCAAATCCTGCACTATCAGCACTACTTTAAAGAAGATTTCAGAATGCTTTACAATAAAATAAAGGAGGGTGAAAGACAATGATATTTACAAGTGACAAAAATAAGGATTTGAAGGGCACCTTCAAGGAAGAAGAGAGGAGGGCAAAAAATAAGTGGAAAAACAAGGCAAACGCTACCCCCATCCATAACCCAATCACCTAGCCTGACCAGAATTGAATGTCCTTATCAGTCACAGATGCTGGTTGACTGTTCATAGGGAAACTGGAAGGCAGACGAGGAAGGGTAGTAGAATGATCAGAGTTGCTAGCCTCGTGCTGCAACATCTTATCCTAACTCTACATGGTTAGACTGACACTCTTTGGCACGGCTGTTGTGCAACCAACAAATTTAAAATGTACAGTTAAGCCATTGCACAATCTCCAGAGTGGCAAATTGAGATGGCTGTAGGGGGTGTTGGTCCTCCTCCCACTTAATATAAAATTTTATGAAAAGTTTCTCAAAAAAAAAAAAAAAA